>JAUMGZ010008324.1:0-10277 GCA_032359645.1 Pododesmus macrochisma | reverse complement strand
TACGTATAAAGACACCATTCATTAAATCTTATCGGGAGTAGGTACGTATAAAGACACCATTCATTAAATCTTATCGGCAGTAGGTACGTATATATACATCATACATTTAAATGACTGGGGTAAATATTTATTGCTAGTCATCTATTTGTCTGCATAAATTGGTTTCTATGATAGTTTTATGGCCTTTGCAGAAAATATCTGCATAAATTGGTTTCTATGATTGTTTTATGGCATTGCAGAAAGAACTTGGCAAGTTCAGAAAATACTTTGCGATTTCAGAAAGTGCTTTGTGTAGATTACTACTGCTGCCAACAGTTAACACATATTCATAGGAGCGGAAACCGGAGAGGGGAGCAAGCTACATGACGAATTTATAATCGTTTTGAAAAGGTTATCATTTGACTTCTTAACTTGATACATAACATGGGCTACATTAAACATGTACACACAGTTCATTCAAAGTTTCTAAATCTGTTGATGATAGTGGACAACAAATAATTTGGTTATTTTGAATTCTCATTTTGTTAGAGAATACCAAATGTTATGATTATATGTTGATTTATTCCAGCTAAAACTAACATCCCAAAGTAAGATACACGACTTGTTACATCATACCAGCTAAGAAGTGTATATCTAGGAATGACCACCTGTACATTTTACCTATGTGATTGATCATTGATGTACCGGTAAGCAATTTATTCCATAGGTATATATTACCTGTGCTATTGGAAACAATAACTCAATACAGAAATACTGAATGCTAATACAGTTGTTTCATATAGAAGTGCATTTACTGCTGTGTCAATTTGTAAATATGGATTTGAAGTAAAATGCGGTATTAAACTAAATTATTAAATAGTTTTCTTCAAACTTGTTAATTTTTCTACATTTTGTCTGTGGGACGCTAGCATATATGTGATGACACTAGTACTTGTGTGTCCATGCTAGAATGTGTGTGATGCTAATTCAATCTACCTGTTTGACAATTCTAGTTGTACATGTGCAACAATGCTAGAACATGTGTGAGGCTAGTACCTCTTTGCTGAATTCCATGTGCCTCATTAAAATTGTTGATACACAACAAACAAGGAAATCAATTATATACCTTATTAATTTATTATGTAAAAATCACTTATACAAGGTAAAGTTGACAGCCGTACATAACCACAAAAGTAAGAAGAATGAATAGCAATGAAAATTGAATATGTATATGATAAATTTGATGTATATGAAATATAACAATAGTATACATAAATTATGTAGAGAACTTGGTACGTGTACATCAATATATAAAGTCTTCCATAAATAATACCATCCACACTTAAATAAGTATAATAATGCACAAGAGAATGGTAAAATGATTGATACCAAACTTCTCTAAATATTGACATGAAAGAGTTGTAGTCATGGTAACATCAACAGTTAACGTGTCTATCAATAAATGATATATTTCTGTGGTTAATCCATCTGACAGTTTCACTTAGTTACTCAGACAAAATTGCAGGAACAATTGTTGTAAATGTATGAGTTATGTTGACTAACAACAATGTTACAGATAAATCTACATTTACAACATTTAATTCAACAAAGTTACAAGACAGAAATTGAGGACCAATTGTTTAGTATTTACCAATATATTTAAATATTCTCATTCTTGCTGTCATCAATAAAGCCTTTTACATGCTATCAATGAATGACATCTTGTCATTATTCTTGTAGCCTGAAAGATTTATAATAAATTCACCAAATGTTTATCTGTCTAAGATGATTTGTGTAATGTAGCCTCTAAGTTAATCAACTTGAAAGTTTGACAAAGAAGATCAATAATATTTTCATATGCCTTCTATGTGTTTTTCAAATAGAAGAGCTGCAATACATCTATGCATGAGGACAAACTACCTCAATACTGGGCGATACTTAATCCAAAGGTAGATAACTCAGGACAAATACAGTGGCAGTGGTTTGCTTATTTTATTTATGAAAATTGTACCTATCTCAATCAGGAGGCAAGTATATGTTCTCATTTAAGTCTTGTGTTACATATAAACCCTGTTCTATAATAAATGTATAATCCAATTGAGACAAATACTCAATGTAACAATCAAACATTTACTCCACAGCTAGCTATCATAAGTCATCTATGCACAACATTTTCTGTGTTTATGAAAAAGATTGTTATATGTTCAGCTTTACTAGAACCAATGTATTTTGTAGAGGGACAAAATGAATGTAACCAATGTTCAAGAAATAAATGTTTGTCAATGATTGTGTTACATGCTAGACCAGGTACAGTCATTGCCTTATTAGTTCATCTTAGTTACATCAACATATTTACATATAGTAATAGGATTTAATATAAAATTCAAGACTTTACACATGCATAGAATTACTTTACAGTATTATTATAAATGATTTGAAAAACTGATTGAAAAATTTGACTGCAGTTGCTATTGTACATAATTTATATACAACATCGGTTTATTGAATTCCGTGTAGTATATGATATCGTATTTTGTTAAATTTAAACTTCTAGCATGCTCAAAGATCTTTCCCTCAAAAGCTGGATTAAAACACAATTCTTGAAATATAAATTCTAGATTATCTGTCACAAAATAGAGAAACAGCAGGATTATAAATTTTAAAAGGTAAAGCATTCATTCTAAGTCAATAAGTAAATGAAAAAAATTGTCTACCAAGTATATATAACATTATTATTCAATATACAAATACTAAATTGATTTGAATAGATTTTTTAATTGAACTATTATTATGACTTAAGAGCAGTATACTACCAGAGCCCAACACCAAAGGTAGACTCGGTTAAATAGTTATCCTAGTGGGTGGAGCATCTTGTTCACATGGACAAGTCAATATTAAGTTGAAAGTTAAATTGACGTAGTTCCCATATCCATTTAGAAGCATTAGATGAGGTCACATGGTCACAGCCAGTCAATTATAGCGTTGTACTTATCACATCACACAATTTCCCACTGAATCACACTCATGTCGCGTCCACCAGTAGAGATCAGTCGTGAGTCGTCAAACAGGAAACGCACTGAAGTCACATGACTACTATGGCCAGAGAAAGTATGGGATTTTGCCTGAAATTAAAACGATGTGTGTTTAATTAGTAAATAGCCACTTCATTGCCTAATGTGTATGTTAAGACGACTGCCTCACATTTTGATTTGTTATATGTTCAATATAGTGAATAAGATGTTTTGTACTTTTTTAGAGAATTAAACTGAAAGCAACAAATTTTAAACAATATGATCTTATTGTTCATGGCATCAGTATGTGTAATATACCTTTGGCTGGCATGCTGGATACTTGTACAAATTAACTTTTCCAAAGTCATCAGCACTTGCTAAAATGTCTCTCTTGTTACCACGACAACAACCATTTACGTCTGTTCCGTCAGCACCTTCAGGCCAGATACCTAGGAAAAAAAGAAATTATACATTTTAGGTCTCATACCAAAGAATATTTACACCCTTATCATTTAAGCGTGAAGATGATAAAATATACTTGAGGAACACTTGGTTTGTCCACAATGAACCTTATCAAATAAAACAGTTTAATATAATGTAAACATTATTTTCATTATAAAACATATTTATGTGCAAATCAAACTTTTCCACATTCCATGTTCAAAATGTGAGTGTAATGTAGTGTAAAGACGTGCAGCGTTCAGTTGTAATCTGTGTTTTGACTTACCAGCAGTATTAAAACTGAGAGTGCAGTCCTGTGTGGCCCATTCCACATCTCTAAGGGTAGATGCAGAAGTAACTTGTTTACAGTTAGGGACAGACCCTGCAAGAGCAAAATATAATATAGGGTAACAATACTGAACAGTAGGATGGCTAATTGATTATATAATTTTTATGTATTAATTTCTCTCGTACTATCTAAAATGCCATAAGTAATCTTATTTTTATCCCACATTCCACTATCAATGATAATTAATCACTCTTGTCATGGCTTATTGCTGTTTGCCTAGTTTCCACAAATATCAAGCTTGAATGTGAAAATTTCACAAGAACTTAAAATGCACTGTTAAACTTACAGAAGAGAACCTCATAATCTCCAGAGTTACTCATGAGATATGTACTCTTAGTGCACCAATCAAGATGTGTAATAAAACTGCTATGTCCCTGTAAATACATACATTTATAAACAAAGTGTAATCTAGTGATAAGTATCAACAAATGAACAAATAAAAAAAATTTACACTTAAAACATACATTGATAAACAAAACAATTTTTTTTGGGTAAACCAAAGATAATATAAATGGTTAAACAAAACATAATAAGCATTGGTAAACAAAATGTATTATTATACATTGATAATGATAAAACAGAAGCACAGATTAGCTACACATGTCACGTGTATTGGTAGAGCAATTATTGGTAGAGCAATAAAACATGGAGTTTTCTGTCATATTTCCCTTATAAAGTACACAAGTTTTAGAAACACATAGTGTGAAATGTAATGTTATTCAGTAGAATAAACAATTTGTTGCCCTTGTTTGGGGGAGATATGAAGGTCTTTATTTTTCTATTTTTTTTATTTACCTTTTTACAACATTTTCTTGTCCTTGTTATATAGTAGAACACACTATACACAAAAACATTAACTATTTCTAAAATGAACAAGAGTGTTTTATACATACTGAACATTTGCCAATTCTTGTGTATTTTTGCCCATCCTCGGATACTTCATACACATAGATATAGTTATCTCTGGAGCCGAGGGCCAAGTATTTACCATCTATATGGGTAAAAAAGTTTATCTCATGAAAGTTGTTTTTAATAAATACAAATACTCATAGAAGTTATCCATATAACACTTCATATAATGTATTCTGGTCCAAATAAATGTTGTACAAAGATTGCAGTCGACCACCTTCTGACAAAAATTCTATACCTTTTGAAAACAAAAGAGACATACAAAATGAAGAAAGAATGTTCAAACCTGGGTTTTATATCTTAATCCTTTACATGGAGAAAAAAAAATTGGCCTGTAACATATTATAAAACAAGTGAATCACTCGAAGTGATGGATGCTCCCCGAATACAATACAGGTTAATCTTTAACAGGAAATATATTTCAACAAATTAGAGGCAACAATTATTTTTCAAAACACGTACCTGCCATTGTATTTGGGTAGCAAGAAACCTCTATATAGACAATATCATGGCAGAAAAAGAAAACTTTTTATCTAAACAGGGCAGGGGTTGTGGTTCTCACACACTACATGCCATCTGATATCCTAAACATGTTTATCAAGCTTATTAAGTCATACTTTTAAAGTTATGCTCCAGACAAGCATATGTGACAGAATGAGAACAAAGTGGTGTCTATATGCTCCTGAAAGTTTTCGGGGAGCATAAAAATTGACCAACAGTCTGAAAATGAAATCTGAAACAAAGTCTAAGTCCATTTCAGATATCTACTACTTAACAAGAAATTTTTAGATAAAACTGAAAGTAATGTAATAAATGAAGGGAAACTAACCAGGAGAATACTGAATGGTTTCTATCTGTTCATTGCCGTCAGTATGGGAGACAACCTGATTTCGAGTTGCAAGTGTCAGGACAAGCCAACGTCCTGTTTCTGTACCAATTGCTGCCAAGTTACCATCTGGATGAATAGTACAGCAATGTGCAGGGTCCTGGAAACAAAATATACAATAAAGCCACATCTGATACCTAAATCTGTAAGTGAGAGTGTGGACTAAGACAGCAGACATTCTATCCAGTATGTCCTTCCAATGTTTCATGTAGTAAATACACACAACAATATTACTGATGTCATCCGGCCCCTCTTTCCATAATCTGTCACACAAACTTTCATATAGAGGTATTCAAACAACCAATTATCATATGTTGTTAGATGACATCTGACAAATCAAAGCAATGAAAGAACAGCTTCAAATGTGTGTTCTTGTTGTCATATTGTTAACTTGTTTTGAGTTACATCTATGGAACCATTATAAAATTAGAAATATTAAACACCTACACATCAAAAACTTGTTTTACTTGAAGCACATTCCTTCTCCAGCTAACAGTTATGTCCACACAAATCTTTTTTCAATCTTTCTCAAATCTGATTTTGATTTCTTACACAATTTAAGATCCTTTCCAATAATTCTTAAATACGGACAAAAGATATCTGTCTCCCACCTTGCAATGCTCATCTTGACCCCACCACACATTCAATACATATTGATGTTCTACTTACAGACACTTCTGTGCTCCAGACCACTGATCGATCAAGACTGTCCCACATTTGGACGTGTTTGTCAGAACCACATGTTAAGAATTGTTGTTGACTTGGGTGAGGACACAAACCCCATAATTCATCCATATGACCCTACAAAAGAATATTAAAAGTAAAACTAAAGATATTAATCTATTATAAAATGGATGATAAACTATTATTTTGACTCAAACTTTTAGGTTTTGGTTATCCACCTAATTCAATACACAGTGACCATCACAATTTGTGTTAACCAACACCACATTGTCAATGCAAGAAAGACCAGGTATTGTGGGTACTGTAAGTTAACATTTTTCTTTGAACAATGCACTGGCAGTGTAGTCAAACAATAGAGTATTTAACACATGGATTCACTGAAGGCATTTTATATCTAACAGTCTGTACCTTAAAGTTTTTCAAGCACTAGTCCCTACAAGTCAAATAAGATATTTTATTGTGCAATGTATAGCAGATTTAAAGAAAACTTCATTAGTTTGATCCAAGATATTACTATTTGTGGGCATTATACTGTGTCTAATGTCACAGACTGATCTAAATTTTGTACCTGTACCACCACAACCATTGTAAGATCCACTGTGCCATTTAATATACAGTTTCTCGTGGTTCCTATCAGTAACTGGTTACCATTACCCTGGCTCATCATTCTTACACCACCATAAGCTTCAGGCACCTATATTATAATGTCAATATGGAGAAATAAACCACAACATAGAATAGAACACAGGGTATAATCAAAACATTCTCTAAAGTGCCAGCACTTTCATTTCATTATAGTCTTTTGACAATTTTGGAGGCTTGGCTATATAATGGCCGCAGAGTGACAATTTACACTCCTTTAACAATTTTTCTGTTTACATCAGAATTGAAGATATTTTAGATTGTGATCAATATAAATGATTTTTGAAATATTCAAATCTCTTTTAATTAAATTTGTATTTATATCCAACATACTTTTATCTCTTATAATGGAATGTGAAAAATTTGCACAGAGTATTTATTAAAATTCAGCCGTATTTTGTGACCTGACACTGCAAAAAAATATGCAATCAAAAGCAGTAACCCAAAGAAATTTTCTTTTAAAATATACTGAATTATTACTTTATACAGCTATAAGAGTATGTGAACGTTTTACAGCTTGTACATTAAGTTGAGCATATTTATCAAACAACATTAAACAAAAGTATACAGCACATACCTCATTCTGAACGCCTGTAGCTTTATATTCACTATCCCACATAATGATTTTCCTGTCCTTGCCTCCACCAGAAACAACATTTCCATTCTTCATCACACAAAGGGAGAAAACTCCTCCCTCATGAGCTTCTTTAATAGCTTGACTGATTCTGTTTGTTCCTGAAACATTCATAACATATCTAAGTTAACACTCTTTCTTTTGGTGATACTATTGCAAAACCAGTGGAAACATCTCTAAGAATAATTAAGCTTTGCTATTTTAGACAAGATAGTTTGATCTGAGATTATAACTGCTTCAAATCTAGATTGGAATACATTCATTCTTAGAACTAGTTGCATATAAAAGAAATTGTTTAACATATTTTATTTTTGAGGTTGACTACCCTACAAACCTTTATTTGAGTTATATATTATATATCCTTCTCCAGAGTATTAGTTTATATGGGCATAATATGTGTTTATAGTATAAACATAAGCATACATATGATAATTTCAATAAGAGAGTAAACAAGTATAGATACTATACATCACAAATAATATGTATTGTTAAAATTAAATATATGCATTGATTATGTTTTATTCTCTTTGTAGGGAGTACAATTTAGCTATACTGACATTTCTATATTTTGTCAGTAATATTGTGAGGCATCTTGATACAAATTATAATACATGTAGCTGCTTTATCACCAACACCAAGGGGCATAACTCTTACCATTCTTGGCTAAACAAAATGCATTTCACAAAGATTAGAATACATATTCAACATACGTAAAAACATTTTTGTTTTGTAAAAATAACACAGTTTCAGAATTATTCTCAAAATGTTCCTATCTTGGTTAAACATACGTAAACACATTTTTGTCTTGTTTAAATAACAGTTTCAGAAATATTCTCAAATGTTCTTGTCTTCGTTGTAGATAAGATTAAAATCAAACGTGATATTTGGTTAAATAAATCCATACTGATCTTGTCTACAATACTGGAAGTTTTTTTTCTTTCTCACAAGTAAACCTTGAATTAGTTTAGTGTTGGAAGAAAAGAATTTTTGGGCAGACATAAAGTGTAGTTAGAACTGGCATAGGTACAAGTACAACATGACTTATAATCATATATTGGGACTGGTATTTGATTTCATTGATTTTAACATGTAGAGATGTAATGTTATTACCAGCAACCAATTCCAATGAATTCACAGTAAACATGATCCAAGTAATATTAACGCTGGTAAAAATTCCAGAAATTTGAAGTCTTAATGCACAATTTTACCTTTTTGCCAGATAAAAATGCTTCCATTAGAATCACCAGACAAAATGTCTCCATTTTCAGCAAAAGCCAGGCACAAAACATACTTAGGCTTGTCATGTTTCTGTTGGATAAAAGAGAAATTCTCAGCAACATAGAAATGTAAACTTGTCATCATTATTTTTACTTACTAATGGACCCACTCAAAGAAAGACAACTTCATGTAGTAAACATCATTTTGAAACATGCCTACACCTAAGAGCTTCATGTAGTAAACATCATTTTGAAACATGCCTACACCTAAGAGCAGCTAAATTCAAATTTTTCTTGACGTTTTACATTTGCAATCCCCAACTAGCCTCTTCATGAGATGGTGAACAACTATGATAAGTTTTATGATAATTTACTGAATCATAGTGTGCATCAATAAACTTGAGTCTTTTATCACATTCCCTGTAACCTTAACCTTAGATATTGAACCACTACAGCACTAAAAACAATAAGGTCCTCTGACCAATTTTGGAAATATATCAATCATTTACCTAAGAAGGCATTTAATGTTTGAAAATCCTTTATTCAAGTGTGTGGCTCTTTATTTTTATCTATTAGTGTGATTAAACTTAAAACAAATGTTCTGTGACCTTGATCTTCATCATTCAACTTCTTGAATCTATACAGACTCATTATCCTATGATAAATAGTTGTTGCGAGTTTCCCAACATTCCATTAATTGTCTATAAAGCTCTTCATTTTTTAAATACATGTACTTTAAACAGACAACTGCAAAAGGCAAATACTTAATGTTTGTTGTTGGGCATGAAATTTGAATTTTGAGAACTTTAAATGAAAAGAGGCTAAAACAACATTCAACGCTGATTATATGTTACATCTTCAAAGAAAACATCAGAAGTTTATAAACTTACATCAAAGATTCCCTGTTTACGAGCAAGAGTTCCATTTTCCAGGGTCCAGAATGTTATCTGTGATTTACCACATGTGATGATTGAGTTCTTCTCTGAGGGATGGTACTCTGCTGCCAGGACTGGCTCAGTAGAACTCTGTAACAAATCACTTGTGTTACATTCAACATCTGATAGAGTGGATAGAGTGTAGTAACAGTTATAAAGCATAATATTGCTCATAAGTTTCAAATTGATATATGCATATAAAGTGCAAACTTAGAACCATGATCTTTGATCTGTTGAGCAGAAGATCAATTGTTCTTCTTCCAAAGGAAAATGTTTTACTAAAGTTTTGATTTGGTACCAATCTGATTAAAACCAGATCTACGCTGCTCCCGTTATTTGGATATCGCATCGCAGGGTAGATCTGAGGCAATCTGATTAAAATCAAATCTTGTTCTGCGCTCTATTCCGTAATCGTCATATTGCTATACAGCAGAATGAAGTTTACGATTGGAGCGTAGATCAAGATTTGGTTTTAATCAGATTGGATCTGAGGAACACCAATTGTTAAGGTCCTTGGCGTGACCCAAAAACTTTGAATAATTATGAATATTTATGAGATATTCAGACCAATCAAAACTCACCTTCTATGC
>JAUMGZ010008313.1:0-10277 GCA_032359645.1 Pododesmus macrochisma | reverse complement strand
TCCAATATTCTTTCTATACTTATATACCTTGACCAAGAATGCATTGCCACATACATAATTCTTATTTCCATTGGACTATTTGTTGGAATTACCATATTGGTAAGTTTACCGACAATTCTTCGTTACAAATGGTTGCGTTTACAGTATCTTTATCACGTGGGTAGACACAATTTTAATCCATATGTTCCTCTTGATAATAAAGTCGATGAATTGCAGTATCATGCATTTATATCACATTCCCCGATTGCAAATGAAATAGTAAAACGATTTATGCTATATTTACAGGATATAGGGTCAAATCTTAAATTATACATACCCGAGGTAGATGGTAATGGTGGACAAAACGCCTTTGCTTCGTGCATTGAACCTTTAAATGCGAGTTATTGCGTTGTTGTGTTTCTCGATTCTGAATATATGTGCACCGCAAACACGTTTGAGTTTGTAGCCGGAGTAGATATAGGAATACGCAAAAAGCACGCGAATATGATCATTATTGTTTTAGAAAACATTGACTATCAAACGGTTCCAGATGAAATTTTGATGTACTGTAAAGACAACTCAAAATGTTACTTCTTTTTAAAACATAATGATGACGCGGCTAGATTAGATCTTTTTAGAAGTATTGAAGACGAGATAATTCGTCATAAACATTTTCTTGAGCAACCTGTCGTGTAAAAGGTTTTTTGTGTCTGAATAAAATAAAAGTAAAATTTGTTATGTTTATGCAAAGTAAACTGCAATGACTTTTGAAAATATTCATTTGCATCTGTATCTCTTTGTTTAGACAAAGGTTTAAAAGTTCTCACGCAATATATTATGCAAACTTTCTTTAATAAAAACGAATTACAAATGACAGGAAATTATTAACCCTCCTTTCTAAACAAACTTACAATGTTCAGTGCCTTCATACTTGTTGATAAATTTATAGAAAAGTACAACACAATGTGACATGTACCCTTATAGTTCATTCTTTAGATCGCTGCCTAATTAGGTTCATTGTTAAAAAAATTGAGCCATGTCATTGTTTGTTTTTTGATCAGGGCTTTACGTCACTGATATCGTAACAAGAAACAAAAGGAGAAAAACCAAAAGATAGGACAGGAAGAGAAGCGGCGACAGGAATGGGAAATGAAAGTAATAGAGATATTTCAGAAAGAAGGATGAGCCCATGGCAAAGGCATGCCATGCTTGTGCGTGTCTGTTGTGTCATTGTAGTCTTTGAAATATGAATTTAGTGTAACCTGACGGTTATGAATGGATTGAAACGACTCGGAGACAATTTTAAAGTTTAAGTGTGCATTAACATTCCGGATTTTCAAATTTAGGTTTACCCATTGGATTGAATATCCTGTTAACGTCTTTTTCTGTTTGATTTGATTACTGACACTACTCCAAGATACAGTTAACGTTTCTGTTTCTCTTTCAAAAATGCATGGCATCACAATTTTTGGTTTTTTTCTTAAAAATAAGTCCCGACAATATTTTTGCAAATTGTACACTGTTTGAGAATTCAGACCCCTTCTCTTTCATATTGGTACTATGTGCTGTACATTATTATCCGTTTAAGTTTTTCTCTTTTATTCTTGTACATGATATACATGTGTTGTTTATTGGTTATAGTCCTTTTTAAACATTGTGTGTTGTTTTCAGCAATATATAAAATGTTTATTTTGTCAGTCCAATCAAGTATACTAAATATCTGAAGTGCTTTTATTCTGTAAAATGATTTATGCGTATAGCTGTAGTATGTATATTTCAATGATATGTATGTTGATGCGTGAAGTTTAAATATTCATTATGTTTGAAAGATTAATAAATATAGGCTTAGTTATACAATTTATGTATTGCTTTATCTTGTGTTTTAAACAATAATTATCTGTAAATACAATCTATGCATTTGATACAATTAAGACTGTAATTGGTATGTTTTTAGTAATTTTCTATACTTAAAATGTCTCAAAACCTGATTGAGTCCTCTTTAACCGGTTTAACCACATTGCCCAGTTTCGTACCAGCTGCAAGGGTCTTAACGTTCAACCAAATACTCAACTCGTATCTTGTTCAGGTATGTCCTTTTTAAATACATAATTGCAATCATCAATTTGAGATAAGATATGATCTTTAGCTATAGTAGCATTTAAAACTAAACACCAAATTACTTTAACGCTACTGCACTCTACCTTGTAAGTTGTACATGAAATAATTGTATTAGAACATGATTACAACGTTCTCCTCCCACCTCTACAGGTCTTAAGCCTACTCAAGATGTTTACACTTCAACAAGAAACCGTTAATAGACGACATAAAAGACATATGAACAGTTTCTCCTACCTAAGTCGGTACCAGTTTTATTCTTGAAACACTGCTTGAGGCGGAGAATATTATCGGGCATTTTTTGTTAATGGCTAAAACCCAAGTTGAACTGAAATAGTACTCCTCAAGAAAAACATGTGTGTGGATGCTATCCTCGCATTTGACCTTGAAGGTCATTTTCAAGGTCACAAAGGTCAAATATTATTTTTTGAGAAATTTTTTTGAATTCAACTTGTGTATATACCTAGATAAAATGTATGTTCATTGCATGACTTATTAAAAGCATATTGACAATTAAAAAGAAATATTTTTGTATTGATGTATTGTAAAAAATATAAATAAAAAGCTTATTTTCTCGAAAAAATTTTTTTTTGATATTTTTGTCTGATTTCTTCGCACTACCCCTTATTAAACAAGTTTTGTACTTCCAACAATTGATAGCTGTATTCATTGAAAGCATTCTTACAACAAAATAACTATTTTACAAGGACATAAGCCACACTGCATCATAAAGTGTTAGATAAGTAATAGGGGCCTAACTTAAAAACAACAACATAATCTACAGCAGCCAAGTTTCCAGGTCTAGCAATATATGCGGAGAAGGCCATTCTTCTAGTGACAGAGAACGCGTTCATGATAGGGACCAATGTAGGACCGCTTCTGTTAGGGTTTCTAAGAAGAGTTCCTGACTCTTCTTTGCTCAAGTTTTCACTCACCTCGTCCTCAGGCGTCTCAGAGATGCTCCTAAATGCTTGTTTAGACCCCTGGGAAGGTTAAGATCTTGCCAGACCGGATCATTAGATCGGAGGGCGTCTTGCTCAGTTTCTTCCTTAGTGGGGAAATACTATAAAGGACAGCTGGGATTTGTCAGCGGTTTCGGAGGACTTAGTCATCTCTCTCAAAAGATTTCCACCTTTGGATATAGCGCCCATTTAAAGAAGGAAAGGGCTCCGAAATAGAGATCAGGACCTTGCTATTTCCATGTCCCAGTCAGAAAATCGGCAAGGAAGTCCCTTCGGTTTACCTTCCATCAGAGTTTTTACCGGTTCCGGGCCATGCCCGTCGGTCTCACGACAACAAATTTCATTTTTACCAAATTGCTACATGTAGTTGTAAGGTAATAGCATTCTCTCAAGGTAGATGCTCACATCTACTTCAATGACTACCTCAAGCTTCATTTGAACATCGTGTTTAACGAGAGAACACCAGAGCGGTCCTGGAGGTTCTGCTAGTGTTCGGATAAATCCATTCCAGAGAGAAGACTCTGCCGCCTCAGGACTACGTATTCCTAGGCAACATGTTCAATTCGGACTAAGGCCGTTTCTTGCCTCCTACGCTAAAATTTGAGAAGTCCAGGTAACTTTTTTTTCTTCTGTTCAACCTTGAGAAGGTGAAGGTTGGTTAGCTTCGGTGCCTTCTGAGATTCCTGAATTTTTTGGCAGATGTTGACCCATAGGGACGCCTTCATATCAGATCCCTCCAGTTGTATCTTCTCTTCCATTGGTCATGCTACTCCAAACAGTGGGATGCCCGAATTCCTTTAGACTAGTCGGTGAAGAATTTTGCAATGTGATGGACAGTGGAAAACAATAATTTAGCAGGAGTTTCTCTAGTAAATTATCTTCTATCTTGACCGCTTTCACGGATGCTTCGCTGACAGGTCGGGGTGCTGACCTCAACAATAAGTCTCTTTCTGGCATTTGGTAAGGCAAACAGCTCTTGGAGCATATTACTGTAATAAAGATAGGGGCCGTTGTGTTTTTCTAGAGGAATTGTGTGTCTCTCTCTCTGCAGGGTCAGGTGGTCTGTCTGGTCACAGACAATTCTGCATTCGTAGCTTATCTGGAGAATCGGGGGTACACGGTCTCACGTTCTGGGTGTCCTGCCCTTTGGTGGTCCTTCTGCTCTGCAAGATAATGGATCTCACTGTTTCGGTAAGACACCTTCCAGGTCATTTGAATATCTTAGCAGACACCCTGTCCAGATCTCAGAAATCAGTTCTCGCATAATACAAAAATGCAACCTGAATCATGCCTCCGATAAATACGATATTTATAAGACTCTAAAAGCCTCATTCGTTGAGACAATCTGCAGGGTTTGGGACAAACCCCATGTGTACCTGTCTGCCATGACTCTCAATTACCAGCTTTGGACTTGTGTGTCTCCGGTTCCAGACAAGAAAGTTTGGGTGGTAGAACCTTTCTCTCTCTTTGACCTGGGACAACTTCATGCATTATGCCTTGACCCCGTTCAACCTTGTGGGCAGGGTGCTTCAGAAGTTCAAGGAACAACTCTAATTAAACAAACAAACAATATTCTGAGCCTGGTCGAGACATCCGTGGTTTCCAAAGCTTCTAAGCCTTTTGGTCGACACTCCTATTACATTCCATCTTCATCGAAATTTGCTCAGTAAGCCTCAGTCAAGGTATTACCATCCTTAGCCAGAGATCATCCACCTTCACGCTTGGGTGCTATATCAGCGGGCTTGTCTTGGGAAGGATAAACAAACATAACCCTGGGGTCCTTTAATTCGACCAAAATGCAGTTAACAAAGTGTCATAGTATAAAGAAACGTTACTTCTTACCGAAAATTATGAATGTTGAATAATTAAGTAATTTACCAACTTTTTTTCGTAACTATAATCGATTGTAACAAAACTACCAAATAGATTATCGAGAAAACTGAATTTAAAAATGACAATATGCTATATACATGTACAGACTTTTAGCATGATTTTGTCATATATTATAAAAACTACAATGGTGAATTCATTGTTGTTTAGTTATTATGAAAGATATTGCATTTCCCTAACTTTTTTGTACTTGAAAAAATTGTTGTCAACATTTTGACCACGTGACCTTTACGACCTACAAAAAACACAAAAAGTCAAAAAAAATCAAAGATGGCATCCACCCCTATGTGATAGCCCAATACATTAACTTTCATTTGAGCATGGGTGCCAGCCATTAACACAAAATGCCCGATTTTCCTTAACTAGACGTCTTTTTAAAATTGACTGGTCTACTACATGTAATAATCATAGTGGCCGCTCTAACTCCTGACGGAGCGTTAAACAAAATCATGGTGTTCCTAAACATATTGAAATGAGATTTAAAGTTTATAAGATATATTTCTTAAAGCAATTTTATAGGACATCTTGTTGCTATAAAGATACATCATAAAGACATTAACTCTATAAGATATCTTGTATACTATATATATAATATTGCAATAACTTTATGAGATATCCTATAAACAAGTTTTAGCATTTATACTTTTTAAGATATATTGTCCAGTTTGTGAGATATCCAGTAAACTTTACCTTAGTTCCATGAACAGACATTTCAACAATATGAATATTTGACCAAACATTTAAAGTCCAAAGGTCCAAGATTTAACCGTCGTTAACATAATTTCTCCCTTTTCAGCTGACTATGAGCTTGGCTCAGGAGAGCTCTTCTGATCATGCTTTATCCGTGATCTGTTATCCGTCCGTAAACTTTATTACCTCACTAGAGCTGTTCTCGAAAACAACCAAATTTGGTAGGAAGCATCCTTAGGAGTGAAGGGGCTTGAGATTTGTTCAAATGATGGGGTTTTGACACTAGGGGGCCAAAATGGGGTATTTGACAAAATTTCATAAATCTTTTAATAAAGAAGAATACCTAGAAAATATATTTTTTAATATTTAGCTCAATTTTTGAAAATGTAAAAGAAAACGAACAAACAAAACTGAAATTACTTGCATTTCTTTACATATGTATCGAAGTAAACAAATTGTACAGTTGATTGTTTTATTGTTTTCAGTTGTTGAAAGACTTTGCTAAATGGGCATTAAATATAGATATGGAAGCCGAAAGACACATTAAAACATATTTGTCATTATTAAGTTTCGAGGATGCTAGAACAATAACTGTTCTCAACTGTAATTAATTGAATATTTATTCAATGAATATTTATTCAATGCATTCAGGTTTCAACCATTAATGAATTATGAAGTTTTTTAAACATTCTCTATTATGTATTGAACTTCATTAGTCTAGATTGTATGTCTTATAAATTAGTTTTCGTGGTTAATTGATTGGTGTTCTTTAAGACTCTCCAAAATTGAAAGTTCAGAACCGTTTTCCTTGTCTGCAAGATGACACCTCGACATAATGTCCATTAATTGTTAGAAACAGCTTTTTTTATTGTTCCAACAGAACAATTCCATTTGAAAACTCGTCATCACAATGTTCACTCCAGTAATATATTGTACCATCACCATTTCCACACACGGATTCAATTAAGGCTGTTTTGGTCTAGTGAATGTGGAGTAAGGTTGTTTTCGTATACAAATCTCAAACCCCTCTGACTAGCAGTAAGTAATTGTCAACTGGTGATGTACGCTCCCCACCCACCCACTGTTTAACTTGACTGACCACTCTGAATAAGTGTTGATGAATGTCTTTTTTGTTTTATTTGTCGAATTAACTAATCTCTGTTTGTTAATGTCTCTCGTTCTCTTGAATCCACTCATCCTGGTTAATTTGCTCTAAATTCTGCTTTACATCATCAATACATGTTTTAGCAAAGAATTTGACTCGCAGATCGAGGCACCAGCTTGTAACCCCAAACGGCAATATAATGTGTGAACATTGACGACTATCAAACTTGATGGCTACAATATTGTTTACCTGTTGCCAAGTCTTGTTCCAGTACAGTATTGCGCGAAAGTCGGCAACATCAGCTACGTGTGAAGGATTGCGAGAGCTCACACGAGTGTTTGCTATGATGGCCGATAGCGGCCAGGCAAAATATTTTCACATATCAAATGATTTGTACTTAAAATTACAAAGCAAATGGGCACTTTTGCTGAAGTGTTAACACGTTTTGTAACAGTATGATACCAATAATAAAGGACAATTTTTGTTTATTGTTGATGTAAACACGTTTTGTCCCTTTATTGTGTCATACATAAGGGGCACTTTTATCAAAGAGTAAATGTCTTCTGTCCCTATAATTGTAAAAGAAATAGGTACGCTTTTCGTTTACTTCGAGCAATTTTTGTACCCATTAAGAACGTAATAGGGACAATTTTTATTAAGTGTGAGCGAAATCTGGCAAATCTTTTTCGAGATGTAGACATGTTTTGTCAGGCCGCTATCGGCCATCGTAGCGGGCGTTCGGATGGATGCTGGCCATTCTGAACACGTCACAGATAGTCTTGTATTTGCGTGTACTAACCTTGATCGACGACAGACGACTAGCTAGACTTCGCCCCGTTTATCTCCCGCTGTTTAAAACAATAGTAAGACAGACATCCTGAGCCGGTCAGCCCATGATTCGAATCCCTTTAAATTGATCCAAGGTTCAAGTCTATCAACCTCTCATATCTACGTGTAACCATAACTGTTTACGCTAAATTAAACTTATTTGTAGGTCTGTGTTTGATATATACGACATTCACAATACTATGGTTTAAAATCTACTCTTCAACGTTCAGAAATCAAGTATGTTTACTTTACATTTATAACATCATAGCGTTCATTAATATGTATAGTACTTTGCTATGTAACTGATGATGATTGTGTCACAGTATCAATGTCTACTACAGTAGGTCATAGTGTATAGTGTTCGAACACAAATGATTTCATACTCATTCCTCTTTAAGAGGATTTAACAAGGACAGGTAGACACGTATTATTCTTACTCAATAATGAAATTAATATGGAATTATAATCATTGATCACCATTAGGGCGCACCGTCGCAAGCATACGCCGTCTCGATAGGACCTAGACACGAGAAGGGAAGCAAATCCCGGTAAATTATGAAAAGTTGAGTCGAGATGTAACAATACTATAACGTATACTCAAACTGTATACTCGCCACGTGTCCCCAAAACAAATCATACTGTTATACCGAGATGGCAGATTAATATCAATAACATTAAGTATTTAAAGCTGAGTAAATAAAACAATTAGAAATAGGTATTATCTTTTTCATAAATGTTTGCTCTATATCACCGTTGATAATGTTTTATAATTGTTTATTTGCATATATATTTGATTATTTTAGGAATTAAAAACTTATTGATAGCCTGTTTCTTTTTGCACTTTGTATTCAACTCACCATCTATACTTGCCATGCAGTTTGATGCAATGGTTTTATCAGATATAAATATACAAGTAGTACGTGTTGGTTATCAATTGTTCATCTTTGATATTACTTTTAAATAAACTGGGTGATAACATCAAGTGTTCATGATAAACAGTGTTTTAAAAGGGTTACCCTATAAAATGAAGGGCACACACTAAAACGTGACATTGGCCACGCCAAAATAATTTATATTATTTCTTATAATATACAATTTCTTTGTATTTACAATATGCCATTTTTTACATTTATTTTAATTATTATATCCTTTTATTATTTTATTTAATCAACACTATTCTAATACAGCAATTGTACGTGTGTATGCTAAAGAAGAAAAATTACACACAACATTTTGTGCATTAGCTTTTTCTTGTGTGTCTGGCACTCCTGCAATCTTATGAGTTAGAAGCACACATATGTCATGTTGTTTTTAAGCTGTCAATTTATTTTATTCATTTTAACAAAAAAAAATATTGTTTTTTTAGATTCTTTTCAATGTACTAACTCAGTTTGTAAACAAATCATAAGAATACACTTTCAGAAAATGTGAAATATAGCTATTCACATATTTCGCATTTGGAATCAGTTAAAATAGTGATTTATTATAATTACAGTTTTCTTTATATGTGTCCAATACAAAAGCTGTTGTTTAAATGAAGATACACGGATTAATGACTTTACGACAGATGATATCAGTCCAATGTTATGATTTACTGTACACAATAACTTTGTTAAATCCATCAGTTGATATGGTGGGATACACTAACAGCCAGCAGCAGCAACTGTCCGCTAGGGAGTATGCATTAGCCGGTGCCACAAGTGGAGTAATGTCCACAGTAATAGCACAACCTCTGGATGTAATCAAGATCAGGTTTCAGGTAAAATGAAGTGTATTAATCTTTATATTTTCTGAAAAAAAAATTAAGTAAAATAAAAGGATGTTTCTACCCTATATATTTATTTTTGAAGAAGTTAGCAAAAACACAGGTATGTTTTCTTTTTGTTTAAAATTTATTCTTAGTAAACTTGATGGTGAGTCACGGTTTGTGTATATTTTGGTTTAATTTAAAAATAAAATTTAACTGCAAACATGACAAATTATCTACTCTCAGTATCTACGTTTGTGACATCAATCATAAAAGACAAAAATATACACAATACTCAATACAAAGGAAAAAATGTGTCACGTTTAGTACAATAAATTAGGTACCCGGGGAAGGAAATTTGTTCCATTCTTAATTTGAGATCCAATATTTATGCATTACACTTTTTTAAGCCCATTTTAACATTCATTTTATCAAATTGTGTCTTTTACATTAAATATACTTGCATTGTGAAAAAAGGATAATTCCAGGAATACACAATCAACATATACTTGACATCCTTTTATAGCTGCAGGTTGAACCTGTTAAAAAAGAACAGAGGTCAAAATATTGGGGTGTCCGCCACGCTTTGAGTACAATTGTTAAAGAAGAAGGAGTTACTGCCCTTTGGAAAGGCCATACACCTGCTCAGATTCTCTCTGTATTGTATGGTACAACACAGGTAATTTTAATTTAACTAAACTAAAATACATTCTTGTAGTATGAATTAGTAAATATCATATTTATCGGAAGCAAGTTTCAGATTGCATTTTTCTATTATTAGTTTTCTTTATTTAAAACATTTATGTCTCCTGGTTGGTATGTTTTTTGTTTGTTGCATTTTTGGTTCTTTTGCAATATCAAATATTCAGAGCGAAACCCCATAATTTGAATTTCCTTACGTCATAGTTTGAGTTTCTACCAGTCATTAATTTGGCTTCATACTTGCCTGTATTCTAAATTT
>JAUMGZ010008302.1:0-10277 GCA_032359645.1 Pododesmus macrochisma | reverse complement strand
TAATTGACCATAAGTTTCTGATTGCAGAAATACATGTAAAAAAATATCTATTTATAAAAACACGCGCACACACACACAAACACACACACACACACACATGCACAGTTGCACAAGATTGCTTCCTTGACCCAAACACCAAGCGCAAAACATGTGCGCGCGCCTATATTATATAAACACACATACCATTCTTTTGGATTTAATGTGTTTAATTAGAATAAAGACTGAATTTCAGTTAAAGGAAATACATGTTCTACGTATGGTTATAGCTAATTCAATAAATATTTCATGTTTTTATTATAAATGATGTTGGTATTGATATATGTTAAATAATGATGTTCTCTATCACCGTGAATATATACATTAATTTTACATCTCTAAAGGAATTAATTATCATGCTTTTGAATAATGTCAAAATGTTTATTGAAACATTCTATAAAATTATCATTATAAGTTACATGTGGTTGTACTTTGAATGATTCTTTAAGAAAAAAAGAGAAAAATTACATCTTTATCAGAAAGACTGAAAACAAAGTAAAAATATCAATAAACGTCATGAGGTAAAGCAACAATACGTGAATTACACCACACCAGTATTTTGGACTTCTATACCATCTTAAATAAATTTAAATACGAACAAATCAAGATGATTTTTATTGTTCGACATATAATTTAAGCAATTCTATTAACATATTGACTTGGGTATTTCTTACATATATTCTTAGCAGATAAATTGGGTTGTTATATTGTAATTCTTTTATCCCAGTATTCACAAAAATTATTGTATTTATTTTTAGGTCACACTTTATGAAATATGCACAGATTTCTATTCTTCAAGTCCACTTTAAAAAGTCCCATATATTCTGTTAGTATGTAGTTTTTTTGTTTCTTTTCTTGAAATAAGCAGCTAAAATGTGTCTTTCTTTGGAATCTTACATGGGGTGTTGGGTAAGAATGCCTTGTACTGGTGTCTTCACTTTGTTTTTCACTCAAGTTTGCTTTTTCATTACCCATGTTAAGAAAACAGAATACCTTTTTTCCCTACAAACTGTTCCCTATATAGAACTTTTCTTGCGATATGTAATTGACATGTCCTTTCAACAAAAACATGCGATACTATAATAAATGGGTATATTACAACTTAAGAACGATACTATAATAAATGGGTATATTACAACTTAAGAACGATACTATAATAAATGGGTATATTACAACTTAAGAACATATTCGACGTATTGTCAGTTCTCAACTATCAATATCATGATATTTTTCCAATACTGTACAGTTCATAACTTCATAACGTTTTGAATGATTTTTTTATAAACAAATCTGAAATTGGTTTATTAACAGGTCTGGTTCCAAAACAGAAGAGCAAAATGGAGAAAAAGAGAACGATACGGGCAAATCCAAACTATGAGGGCAATGACGACGGGGACAAGTCCCTACGAAATGCCGATAGGAGCCAGGCACGATGCTTATTCTCAGGTAACTATCTAATATAAACAATAATGTACCTGCGTGGATAGTACAATAACAAAACAATAAACAATATAGAATAATTATTGACGTATAATAGAATAGACTAAACTAACATCTAAGCTCATTTGTAATATAATAGACCAAACGGCTAAGTACAACGCTGATAAAATAGACTAAAGACAAAGCATAAGGTAAATAAAATAGACTAAAGACTAAGCATAACGAATATAAAATAGACTAAAGACTAAGCATAACGAATATAAAATAGACTAAAGACTAAGCATAACGTAAATACAAATAGACTAAAGACTAAACATAACGTAAAAACAAATAGACTAAAGAATAAGCATAACGTAAATAAAATAGACTAAAGACTAAGCATAACGTTAATACAAATAGACTAAAGACTAAGCATAACGTAAATAAAATAGACTAAAGACTAAACATAACGTTAATAAAATAGACTAAAGACAAAGCATAACGTTAATAAAATAGACTAAAGACTAAGAATAACGTTAATAAAATAGACTAAAGACTAAGCATAACGTAAATAACATAGACTAAAGACAAAGCATAACGTTAATAAAATAGACTAAAGACTAAGAATAACGTTAACAAAATAGACTAAAGACTAAGCATAACGTTAATGAAATAGACTAAAGACTAAGCATAACGTTAATAAAATAGACTAAAGACAAAGAATAACGTTAATTAAATAGACTAAAGACTAAACATAACGTTAATACAAATAGACTTAAGACTAAGCATAACGTAAATAAAATAGACTAAAGACTAAACATAACGTTAATACAATAGACTAAAGACTAAACATAACGTTAATAAAATAGACTAAAGACTAAACATAACGTAAATAAAATAGACTAAAGACTAAGAATAACGTAAATATAATAGACTAAAGACTAAACATAACGTTAATAAAATAGACTAAAGACTAAACATAACGTTAATTAAATAGACTAAAGACTAAAAATAACGTTAATAAAATAGACTAAAGACTAAGCATAACGCAAATAAAGTAGACTAAAGACTAAACATAACGTAAATAAAATAGACTAAAGACTAAGCATAATGTAAATAAAATAGACTAAAGACTAAGCATAACGTAAATACAAATTGACTAAACATAACGTTAATAAAGTAGACTAAAGACTAAACATAACGTTAATAAAATAGACTAAAGACTAAGCATAACGTAAATATAATAGACTAAAGACTAAACATAACGTAAATAAAATAGACTAAAGACTAAGCATAATGTAAATAAAATAGACTAAAAACTAATCATAACGTTAACACAATAGACTAAAGACTAAGCATAACGTTAATAAAATAGACTAAAGACTAAGCATAACGTTAATAAAATAGACTTAAGACTAAGCATAACGTTAACACAATAGACTAAAGACTAAGCATAACGTTAATACAAATAGACTAAAGACTAAACATAACGTTAATAAAATAGACTAAAGACTAAGCATAACGTTAATAAAATAGACTAAAGACTAAGCATCAGACTTATAAATAAAATACGGAGAACTAAATAGGTTAAAAGTCAAACTAAACTTTAATTGAAATGAAACAAATGCAGACAAACATACATATATTTCAAGATCAATTGACATGATTAATAAATACTAATTTATATGCATTCTCTGGTCAGTGTGACTGACTACCACATGTAACAAACAACAGTTATTCTTTACAGATCCAACCCAACCTGTGGGGGCACGGGAACCCATCAATTCCGTACACAATGTCAAATTCAACATGTATGGTAACCCATTCGAGCGTGCCCAGTTTTATGGGGCTTGCACATCATGGCCACCTGGGGGTGATGCATCACCCAATTGGGGCTCATCAGGCGGCCCAAACAACCTTGGAGCACCACGGCGCCCAGTCTCCTCCTTTGGACCCATGTGAAAACAATGAAAGAAGGACAAGTAGTATAGCATCTCTTAGACTCAAAGCACACGAACACAGTGTTTCTATGGGAATGTTTAATGCATATGGCAAATAGAACCATAGTCGTTTAAAGCAGTCATGTTTGGAAAGAGAAAGGACAAGTCGGAAAGTGGCACTTTAACAAAAATCATGTTAAGAGTTGGAAATTTGCAATTAATATCCAGAATTGAATTTCAATCAATGGAATGATTTTTTTCTACAATAAATGTCAAGAAAATACGCTAATGTATGATGTCTCGTGAAACACCAGAATAAAACTCATCCGTGGTAATTAATGGGTGCGGTAGCTGAGCAGTGTGTTGACGGCTTGACCCAACATTGTCCTAAGCATGGAACCTACAGAGTGATGATCATCTAAGTGGTTGCGAGGAATGCAATGGAAAGTAAACAATTGAACTTGGCTCACACGTCATTCCTATTGTGTAGAATAAACAAATGTATTAATATGTGTTAATGGGCTAGATGTCTGTCGCCACATTGCGGTAACAAACATGGGAGAGTGTTGGAATACGTACAATTCAGGACCGTAGAGGTCGGTATACGAAACACATGTGAGAACGCACTATTAGTTATGACACTCAATAATGTATCTTAATTATCAATAATGCGACTTAATCAATCGATTTAAGTGTGTTTACATTATATTTACATCACAATGTGTTATTTAGTGTTGATTGTTGATGCATTGTCTGAGATAACCCACACGCTGTAGTGTAACCGACCTATCTAAGTGTGTATTTGTACGGATAAAAATGGAGGTGTAGAAGCATGTACTTAACTCAGTCTGGACGTTTATTACTGTATATTAATTTGATAAAAAAAATCCACAACCTAAAATTACCATTTATTTGTAGAAATGTAGGTATTAGTGTTGCCTATAATTATTACACGTGACCGACTTAATGATAACATGATTCTGTATTAATTTCGCATGTATGAAAGACATTGGTAGAATTATGAATCACTAATAAAACGTGTAATTATTGATATTGAGTCTTTGATGTTATACAACAGATGTTGGAGTAACGGCCCAATGCCAGTAGGTGGTGATCACATCAACACAATTCACACATTGCATACCGCATAACACAAAATCTTATGGCAGTAAATTGGTAAATATTTGTCCAGGATACGGGCAAATGGATTGTAATAGAATTTTATTTAGTTTTCATACTTATACAAATTACTCATTAGAGAAATGAGTTGGTAGTCATAAACATTAAGCTACATCATAAATCTTCGCACTTTCGGATAATATCGATGAAAACTCGGAACTCCTTGGAACAGTTCATGTGCTGCTAATAGGAAACACATTAACATGTGTTGTGTAGACTCCGAATGTATGCATTACGTAAGGACGTTTGGAACATACTTAATGCCTGTCTTAATATATAAAATACACATGGTTGTTGACATTTTAACCTTCTCATTACTATAAATCTACAATTTTAAATCGTGCAAACACATTTAAGTATTATATACATAATGAAAAACATTCCCAAAGCAAGTGTAAGTAGATATACATGTATTTTATATGATTAAAGTATATCGTACTTATACATGTGGCAAATAAAACACACCATAACACATGCAAAAATACACAAAACTTACTTTAAAATTCTTTGTTTGTTCAAAAGGGTTAAACGTCGCGTGATTCGATACTATATACCATAAGCACATTCTCCAGTTACTACTATAAGCCAATGGAAACTTATGATGATCCTGTGAGACACAGATTTCCTCGTTAAACATTATAAGTGCTATATCATGGACCTGCGACAAACTTCTTTTATTTTTTCTTCTTAATTTTCTTTTACTTCCATGCAATAACATAATTGTCGAATTTTGTGACTACGGTTATAGTCAGTTTACTGGTTTCCCCGTGGAAATTAACTGTTCATCATATCTATGAAAATAAAATAGCGGTTGAATAAGCAGAGGAACAAGCAGGCGGATCTTATTGTTTGCTTCGCAACACCTTGATATTTTAAACATAAACTCACTTGAAAAGCATATACATGTAATATGAATTAGTAAATACGAAAAGCCAAGACAAAAGGCGAATTTGAATGGATTTGCGATAATGACTGCGATACCGTTGCACGTTCCATTTACAGATCTGTAACATTCATATCAAAACGATATTTTCTGTACTTATAAAAACGACAAACGCTAAGATTGTAGATTTTCTAAATCTAATTATAAATGGCGAGAGAGTGGTAGACCCTAATCTGCCAACGATATTAAGCGAATATCGAACATGTTTTCGTGCAAGATTAAAAGAATCTGACACCAATGTTGAGTTTTTATCGAAATATTCTAACCCAAGTGTGAAATTGTCTTTGACTGGACCAATCACACCGTTATCAACCCAGCACGGGTGCAGAAAGTTTTTGTGTTGAATTTAACAATTTAAACGAGTCCTGACAGTTCATCTTTTGATCTTGCTACAACATTCACATTTACAAAAATAATAAAACTTTAAAGCATCTTTATATATTAAATTAGAATTCATTTTCAAACGTGCAAGTTAAGGAGTGCATTTCTGAAAGTCTAATTTTAACAATATTCAGAACCTCACTCTATAATTTCGTTCAACGTCAACACAGAATCTCGGGGCTTCTTCGAAATGTATTTGCAGGACACAAGACATATGTCGTCCCCCTCGACACTGCTAGCTATGTGTGTATTTCAGCGTAGGCGATCTCGTGTTTTTGATGCAATAACAGAAACAAATGCGATTAGTGGAAAAAGCAAGTTTGCTTACAAAACCATTGAGCAAAAAAGATAAATCACGGCTAGTGACATGTCTAGCAAAAAACAGAAACTGTGAAGGGACCCCTTTTTCAGGTTATCTTTTAAGGATATTTCTGACAATTAAAAATTATGTATGAATGTTCTTAAACTTTTTTTACTGGTGTATGATATGTCAATTCTTTTTGTCTCATGCGAGATGTGGTAAAGTTGAGGCCTCATTACCCAGTTTAACCACACCGCCTGTTTTCGTGCTGGGTTACCGTCCTAAGTCGGTCCTCGTGGATAACTAGTCTTGGGGATAATTGTGACGTCAATATATTTCGATTTATTCTGGTGCTGAATTGCTTAATGCGCTGTTATAGGTTTTTCAATGTTTACCGTTCTATTGATTCAACTCATCCTGTTTTTCCCCTAACATGTATCATTCCTACGAGGTTATGTAATAAAGATGGATTGCTGAGAAAATTTATAATTATACAATAACTATATGACAAATTTCTATATTTTCATGTTTTGTCTGTTAAAGTTGATAAATCTAACTAACCGCTGCAAAATGAATAATAAAAACCTCCACAAATTACAAAAATAAGATATTTGTAATTAATTTTTAGTTTTTTTTTTGTTACAAAAATTGAGGTAAACTTGTGGATACCAATGTCTAGAATTGAAGGCAAAGGCATGCATGTTATTTAAAGTAAAATTAAAAATTAAATTTGTAGAAAACATTTGTTTTTCTTCTAAATGAGAAAAAATAAATTTTGAACTCCAAGCACTTGACTTATATTATAAAATAAATTACCATGGATCACTTTTTCACACACCTCACCTGGGTCACTTTTCGTTGATTTGTTTACAAGCGGCAAGTATTGCTCTCCGCACTTTATTATGAATGTGTAATGTGTACACCGGCAAATTAAACTCAGGGTTTTTGAAGTACATATTAACTTTGTAGACCTTGCGAGTAACCACCAAGGCAGGTGAATATGATATCAGGTGACATTTATTGAACCATACTTACCTCTGGTCACGTTGGCATCGATATCATTAAACTGCACATTGACGCTGGCTAGAAGCGCCCTAGGGGACATCTAACGATGACGATTCCCTGTAAAAGCTTCGTAAGAAAGGATTAAATTTGGTACTTGCATGGTCATTTCTGATTGTTGATTAGATTTCAATATAAAGCTTGACCCTTGCCTGATCTTGAAACCTTATAGTGGCAGAGAGGTTTGAGTGCCTTAATGATGCTAAGAGTTATGCTGGTCTGAGCTTATGTTCCTGATAGGGTCACTCAAGTCAGACGGGTCGAAGGTAGAGAGATCAAAGATTGGCAAGTCCTACGAAGAGAACGATGAACTTGCAGTCCCAAGTACATGGCTGTTTAACTCCTGAAACGATATGGATTCCCATAGTCCCAAGTTTGATAGATGAGTAGGTCGAAACGCCATTGTATGGTCTCATCCTTCCTTCTGAACTATCCATATTGCTTGGATTTCCAGTTCCTGATGCCACTTCTCTTCCCGTCTTATCATTTGGTATTCTCTTTTTTTAACCACGAAATTGGTGATAACTTTATAAGGAACAACAACTTAACCCTAATTAAACAAACAAACAAATAAACTTTTGTTCTTGACCCTTATATAGCAAATTGTAACACAACGTTCTTTCTCGTCCTTTGGCTTTGTTACGTTTACTTAATATACTGTAGTCTTGTCTATTCAAAATTAGTTCTCCTCTTGCGTCCATTAATGACAGCATCTTCGAGCAAAATCTGGGGTACGGGAGGGGGTTATGCACGCAGAGTTTTGGCTCCTTCCTCTTATACATTTTATATTTATCGGATGCATGACTCGGGTTGCATTTGTGTTTTCTTATATATATTGCTACTAAAGGTATTTGCGATTGACATGCATGACTTTACTGAAAACAGGTGTTAAATATCATTCAATTAACTTCTTTTACTTATAGCTTGTTTGTTTGTCATTATTTGGGTTTAACGTCACTTACTGATTTTTGTCGATGGGTTTCGTCCACTCATTTGTATATAAAATCATGTATGTCTTTCTTTCTTTGTTTTTACATTTTATAGAGCAATTATGTAATGTTAAAAAGAATTCTAAATATGGGACACGCAAAAGAAAATAGAACAAGCATAGAATTATTAACTAGAAAAGGAAACATCACGAACTTCTATTAATAAACTAGGAACAGGCGAAACAAGGAGTTCGCGAAGGAGTGCTACACATGGGTCAACCTCCGCGTTGAATAATATGAAATGTTATGAACACCTTGTATTTAACCGACATCATGGCAATAAGACCAAAAGAGAACAAGAGTCCCATGGGGTCTTAACGTCCATCTGGTTGAAATCTGTCCAGTAGTTTCAGAGAAGTCGTTTAAAGGCAAACTATCATATTTACCCCTTTTAGCCCCGCTCTCCTGTCTCCTGGGGGTCAGATACTGCATTTGTACAATCTTGAATTCCCTTCCCCTAAGGATGCCAAATTTGGTTGAAATCTGCCCAATAGTCTCAGAGGTAATATCGTTTAAAGGCATATTGTCAAATTTACCCATTTTGGCCCCGCCCGTCTGTCCCCTAGGGGGTCAGAGACTTCGTTTGTACAATCTTGAATACCCACCCCTAAGGAACCTCATGTCAAATTTGGTTGAAGTCTGCCCAATAGTCGTTTGAATAAATACTGTCAAATTAACCCTTTTTTGCCCCGCCCACCTGTCCTCTGGGGGGCCAGGGTCTTCATTTGTACAATCTTCAGTTCCCTTCCCCTTAGGATGCTTCCTGCCAAATTTGGTTGAAATCTGTCTAGTAGTTTCAGAGTAGATGTCGTTTAAAGCAAAAGTTAACGACGGACGGACGACGGACGGGATTTGTATGGGAAAAGTCCACCTTGGACCTTTGGTCCAGATGGACTAAAAACCAAACGATACGACAGATAGAGAAGCGTCGCAAGGAACGGAAAATCAAAGCAATATGGATAGTTGAGAAATAAGGATGAACTCGTGCAATAGCGTTTCCGCCTACTCTTCAAGAACTAAACATGGGGATCTTTATCGTGCTAGGGGGTTAAAACCCATGTACACGGGACCGCCAGCTTAGTATCTCCATCGAAGGATATTTCTTATTTGGCTGGCCTCTACCCTTCAACTTGTCCGACTTGGGTGACCCTACTAGAAAGAAAAATTCCCGTCAGCATAGATGTGAAAACATCCTAGATCCGATAGATTCAAGCCATAATCAAGCCAAAAAGAACGGCAATAAGGTATCGGATAAGTTTTTTTTATATTATTTATGTACAGTGTATTTATATCATCACTCATGAACCAGAGACGGGGTGCTCCAGCTTTTATGTTACATTACGTCTTAAAAAGTAGATTTGTTTTGTTATTTAATACATTTCACACTCATCCATATACAATCTCAATAAGCATACATACTTGCATTCACTTATTTGCACATATACAGCTGAGGTATTTTTATGTTCAGAGAGAGAGAGAGAGAGAGAGAGAGAGAGAGAGAGAGAGAGAGAGAAGTTTTTTGATCTAAGAGGTAAGGTAGACAAAGTACGTTTTCCTCAGAAAAATTTAAATGTGGGACGTTAACAAACATGGCGGTCTCTGTGACAGTGACACCTACAAGCAGAAATTATCAAAAATATTCTGTTCAAGTCGGGAATTCGGATAGAAATCTCTAAAGAATCCTACAAATATGCTGTCACCAATACCGTAAGGATAAAAACTCTGCAGTTAAAGCACATGTTCACATTAGAAACAGACATTGTTTGTGATAGAAAATTAAGCCACCTTAACTAACGCCGAGTTGTATAACGCCAGTTGAACACAGCTTGTTACTATGCGCATCGAAGATCTGCAACTGGTAGGAGGCTGTGGAGAGTCTATCTTGACTATGGCAAAAATAAAGAAAGTCTGATCTCTCTTGCCAAACACCCGAATGACACTAAATAAGTTAATCGAAAAACCAAGACGATATTCTAGGCCGTAAGTCCACGGACATTGGCAAACAATAAGAAAACGTTGGACGCACA
>JAUMGZ010008291.1:0-10278 GCA_032359645.1 Pododesmus macrochisma | reverse complement strand
TCTTTAAATGACTTCTCTGAAACTACTGGGCAAATTTCAACCAGATGGACGTTAAGGCCCCATGGGCCTCTTGTTTTCAAATACCATTGTGCATGTTTGATTGGGGTTGTTCGAAGGGATGCTGAGTGCGGGTATATGCACATCTGTGATTGCGTACATCTAGTTAAAATAATGTTAAATAAGTACAATACTGATTTTCATGGCGATAGTACAAACTATCGACCACGTGTCAACTGTAAAATATTGTACAACAGTGATGTATAGTGCCTGATTCGTGCCATTTTCTTAAATTTCGTTTTTCGTTATTTTGCTGCAAAATAACGATAATATTAGCGGGGTGCGAGGACGAAAAGACAAAGGTGAAAAACAAAATTTATAAAAATGACACGAACCAGCCACTGTGGGATGGTCATGACAATACAGATATTTGCATCATGCATGCAGACGAAGCACAGAAAAATATCACTACCATTCCTCGCAGACCTCATACCACAAACAGTATCCAAGCGCACAAATTATAACTTAAGGAACTCAGATTCAATACAACATAGATACCGACTACAAATAACAGACAATTCATACATACCATCAACAACTAAATTATGGAACAACTTACCGACAAATATAAACGACGCACAAACAACAAAACAGTTTAAAAAAAATCAATACAAATCAATACCTTGCACAAAACACCAACATATCTAACACAAGGTCCACGTAAACAAAACATATTACACTGCAGACTCAGGAACAGGGCAAGCACACTTAATTATGATTTATTTCTTGCAAAGTTAACTGAAGATCCATCATGTGCATGTGGGTACCCCTGTGAGGATGCCGAGCACTTCCTTTTAACTGTTGACTTATATAGAGGTATCCGTACTTTAAACTTAACTAATATTGATAATATTAACAGTAATATACTATTATTTTGGGATCCAGAGAGGACTCGGGACTTTAATGCTATATTAATAAAAAAAGGTATACATTTGTTTTAAGCACTCCAAACGATTTTATTATCGTCGACAACCTACCGCCACCCTCCGTTTCCCTTTCCTAATTTTACAATTTTTCGATTTATACTTTTGATTCGAATATACAAAAATTCCCTTCTATTTAGTGTTTCAATTTATACATCAACTTGTGTACTTACTGTCAAATGTGCCATCACGTTAAAATATGTAAATTGTTATTTTTTTACTTTATATAACATCGAGCGGGATGCATTAGTTGGTTAAACTTGTTCCCTATCCTTTTGCTGTATCTTATTAATATTAATGTAAAATAATTATTGTACTTTGATTGTAAAAAATTGCAATAAAATGTGTTTAAACTAAAACTAAAGCAGACGAAAGATCCCTTGTTCACTACAATCAGAAAACTGCTCGGGCCTTGCTGTCATACTTCAGAAAAACACCTCGGGGGTATATGACGGATGAATATGCAGTTATTCATATTAAAATATTTGCCTGCTGAACGGAACATATACCCGATATTGAAGCAACGGAAACAGAAGATTGAGAACGCTATGTCAGTCCACAGCGGACTAGCGCAAGCACTTATTTGGATACTCATCATGGAGATTGCGTTTCCGAAAACGAACAATTCCTTAACGATGATGGAGCCGGAGATCTCGATAGGGCGGTTGTTGCTGATACTCCAAAACGGATTTAATATGACAGAGCTATTTGTTCCCCGCGGAGGTTTGACATTTGATAGTCTAAGGAATATAGTGCTTTATAGGCACAATGCCAGGGGTTCTTCGAAAGGGGGAGCAGTGTAGTGCAACTAACAAACTGTTGTACTGGTGTTTTGATGTGTTCCGGACCAGGGTCCGGCTTTGTTTGTATTGTATTAGCGTATCCTGGGTTTAGCAATCTCCAAACAGAGGCTGCCTTCCGGTTGGTCGGATAGTGAAATACTGTAGAGAAGCGAAAGTAGAGCCTCTGTTTGGAGATTGTGGGTTTCGTGAAGTAATAAACACATGATACCCTGGACTCGTGTTTCTGCTTTTGTTTAGTGGAATTTATCGCTGTCATTGGCGAATTACATCACAGCGAAGAGTATTTATTGTGTTGTAACACACAAAACACAGCAGTATGGCGGAAAGTATGGTTTTATACAATATAAAACAGCAATGATCACCATGACGACTTACTTTGTTTTATACATGCAGACGAGCGACCAAGTGCCCATTAAAAACTCCTCCACCATCTTGAACTTTGGACATCGGTTTGCTGCACATGCTATCTTTTTATTGTTTGCCCATAGAACCTAAAAAAAGAATAAAAGAAAAAAGAAATGGGATCAGCACAACTAAAGACGATAACAAACAAACAAACGACACATCAAAATGTCAATTTTAAAATTATGTCAACGAGAGGGCCTCGCTCATGATCAAAACCAACCCTTTCCGTAACACAAAACTCATCTACGAATCAACCGCATTCAACAGATTCTAGGACGGACATAAATTTAGAATAGATAAAACCTAGACAAGATGAGAAATCAAAGGATAAGTGAGGTGTGCGTGCACACGATTATATAGTGTTTCTTTGAACACGGAGTTACATGTATTTCTCATTACAGTAACTGAAAAGAACAACCAAAACAAAGGCCATTGCCAAACAAACAACAGCCGCATCGAATAAGTCAGCAAGGAATTAAAATAACGTCACAGCAATCCCCAAGACTATAGACTATTTATTGATGCGGACCGACTTGGGACGGTCACTTATCACGAAACCAGGCGGTGTTGTTAAACCGATTAATAGGGTCTCAACTTTCTCATTTCCCTATAAGACATTTTTTGAAATTCAAGTTTAAAAAACAATTCTTACACTTCATGGCACTGTCAAGTATATTGCAACAATAAACCGCTACACTAATTGTCGATAAAACAAGAAAAAAAATTAAGATAATCAGAACAAAGGATATTGCCAAATAAACAATTAGTTTGACCCCAGGGTCATACCTTGAACAAACTTGTTACCAATGCCCTAAAGTTACTACATACCAAAGTATAGTTATAGTTTCATAACAAAAGTCACCACAGATTGAATGAGCCAACTGAGACGGGCATTAAATAATGACGTCAAGCCAAGTAAGTGTTAGAGAAAACCTCGCTTCTGATCCTGACCCAAGCTCCGAATCAACCTTTATCAAAGATTGAAGCGTGTTTATATATTTACAAACTGTCAATAGAGGGATTGCGCGGGACGTCACCGGTCCACCATGTTGGAGGACAAGCTTAATTGCGATAGTGGAAAAACGGGGTGTCCAAAATGTGTTATAAATCCATTATTAATTCACAGAATTTCATGAAATTAATATATTTAGAAAAAAAAATAACGCTTTACAATGATGTTAAAGAAAAAGTATTTCGTTTGTATTTGAATCCGTAGCGACTGTGTGAATATGACTAAATTTCGTCAACACTCGTCAGTTGCCCTCCACACAGGTAACTTTTGGCCAGTAGCCCTTTAAATCGCCAGCTTTGGGTGACCGTGCAAAGCCTCTTTTGGAAACGTGAATGTTTTACTTAAGCAAACAGGTACTAAAATAGTTGTACGTAGATTCCACATAAAGTTTAATGTATAAGAATGACGCCGATTTACAAGTGGTATGCATATTCATTTAATTTGGATACCAACTATGCGATTTCTCTTGTTAAAATTGTATTAGCTTGAAAATGCATATACTGCAAGCTTTCTAAACCCGAAAGTCTTTAAACAGAAATTTGAAAGAGGTCTGTGTTGGTTTGCTTTCTTGGTTGTATGTAATGCCCCTTTCAATTAATGTTTAGGTCATATTGAGATGGTGTCTGCTTGTGACAGTGCGCAATGATGGCAACTTTATAGTGCCGTGTCACTGAAATTTCACTCCGTAGTCAAATTGACATGATTTTTCATACATCAAAACTCAAAATTAAGAAAAATAGAATTGAATGAAAATGATGAATATTCGGTGATTTTCGTACTCTTCTGGATACAAGAAAGCATGAAAATAGAACAGGGCGAAACTCACAATGTTTACAATATTTGATATGAAAATGGTTTTACTGGTTAAAAAACAAGATGAGTGGAATCAACAGAATGAGAGTTATTGAAAAAGCAACAATAGCCGCATCAAACAATTCAACACAAGACTAAAACGAAATATATTGACGTCAAAACCTTCTTAGGACGGTCACCCAGCACGAATAAGAGTAATTCCCCGTCAAAGCTGAAATCAAACACAATTTGAATAAGAAAATTACTCAAAGTTAGGAGTAAAATGCAACACTCACCTGTGTATACTTGCAAGCATCTCCACACACGGGACCTTTGACCCACGCGACTCCCTCACTGTACCACGTGGATATCGCTTTAGAAACCAGTTCTTTATCGCTACCAACTGGACCTTCCATCATAAACAGATTTTCTCCATACCTTACTTGGTTAGGGCCTATGTAACAATTCTTTGCCACCAAGTCGGCTTCTGCTTGTAAACTATCGTCCCATACCTGTTTGTATAAGACAAAAATGAAAATGCTACTTTTAGTCATTATTCTCCGGCATTTAGTTAAGTAATTAAATTAAAAGTGATATAAGTCAACTAAGGAAGCCCTGAAGGGCCATTGTAAATGTATGTTCACCGCGACTTGTGTTTCTGTATACGTGATATCTAAATATTAAGTTGTTAGTATTCAATATTATGAATACAATTTTAAGTTTTCAATATTTAATATGAAGAATCAAATTTCAATTATCAAGTTATAAATATAAAGTATTAGTTTTAAATGTTCCTCCATGGCTTCCATAGTCAACTTCTTTGCTGACACCTGGTTTCTTTTTTTGTTCTTGATAGCAGCTCATGTGATTTCTTATAAGGTTAATAATTGTATTTTACTTTGTTTTTCTATACGCGTCTCCCTACTTTATGCCCTTGGCCATGACTTTAAATAGGTATTTTGAATATCATCTTGTTTTTTTTTGTGTATTTACATCTTTATATAACTCTATCTTAATATTCAAATTGATGTGTTTATAGCAATCGTAAATAAAGAAGACAACTTTGTTAAAATTATTTACATTTGTAACATTGACAAAAAAGCGCGCTCATACTAGCAACTCCTGAATTCTTTTAATCATTACAATTCATTAAAAGATATATTTCTTTTTGTGATATATTTGTGAAATGTTGTTATCCGATATATTCGCGTTGCTACACGTACGTACTTAAACATATGACAAAAGAAGCTTCTTAATTCTGAGTGCTATTGTCTGTGTCGTGTGAACGCTTTTCTATTGTTAGTCGAACATTTGATTGAAAGTTATGTTTACGACATTTTTACGACACCAAAAGGCAGCTTTACTGCCAAGTGTTGTCAATCAGTCGCTTCAAGGCACCTGGGTCACTGCTGATAAAATAGCCATGTCAGTTTATCAGTTTATATATAGGGTCTGTTCAAAGTAAAACAATGCAATACAAAAGACAAGATGTAAACAAAAAATTTAAATAGAAATACATTAAAGTGAGCTGCAATAGACAGCAGGGAACCACAAACAACTTACCCCGAGTAAAAAAAAAGACTATTTAAACAAATGCAAAAGTAGACGTTGCTCAACCAAAAAAGCGATAAATGCCTTTGGGGAACATTGACAGGTGTTAAAAAGAGATCGTAGATAAGACACCACGAAGGGGGAAAGAAATGCAGAGAATAGGCAACCTAGATAAGGCAACACGGGCAGTTATGATAAGGCAACACATACGAATAATAGTAACACATTGTCAATTATTACAAAGCAACATAGGTAAGTATGATAAGGCAACATATACCACGAATGATGAGAAAACAATACAGATTGAGATTGAGCGTCAAAATGACTACCTTGCTTACCGACGAAGCGATGATCAAAGCATTGCGCAATTCTTTTTATATGAACGAAAACCCACACTGTACATAAATGTTACCTCTACAGTAAACTCTGCGGGAGGTGTTGGGACCATTTGTCTCCGTTTTTAAGCCAGTTTAACCATATAAACAAGATTCCTAGTTTTGAAGCGCAGCCATAGTGTATAGTGGTTGTCAAGTAATCGCGGAACACATCCGAAACGACGTACAATATACACGTCAAAAGATGACGTCATAGTGATAATAACGTTATATATATACTGGCGCCAAAATTCTCAAAACACACCGACGATTCTGTAGGTTCTTCGCTGATTGGCTGCTTTAAAAGGTCACGCCAACGACCTAAACAATTGACGTTCCTCAGATCTTTCTAGCGACATCCCGGGAGCAATAGGTAGATCTGGTTTTAGTCAGATTGCGGGGTGGTATGTATGTTATCTCGGCTATCGCCTCGTCTTGATATATTTAACATACATACCACCCCTCGTCTGAGATCTTGAACAGAAAGAGGTACGATATTCTATTAGTCTCAGGTAATAGTACAAACTCAGACTCTACTTGAGTTCAATTTTTCACTCAGACTCAGGAAAGTTTTATAACCTCGAGGCCTGAGATCGATTTCACGTGCTATAAACAATGAAATAACGTCATCATATGTATTGAGGTCGTTGTCAAGCGGTAAGTAACAATGAATTTACGTCATTGCTGTAACGTCGGGAGCGCTTTTGCATGGATGCCAAAGGGGAAATTGATGCATTTTTATTGCTATTTTCATAGTTAAATCGCTATGAGAGGACGAGAAAAAGAACCTCGTACCTTTTTCTGTTCAAGAATGAATTATCTCAGTCTCGGGAAGGTATGTATGTTATCTCATGACTCGTCTATCGCCTCGTCTTGATATATTTAACATACATATCACCCCTCGTCTGAGATAATTCTATCTTGAACTGAAACAGGTACGAGATTCTATTAAAATATATATATATGACGTTATAACAACATACCGATTTGGCAATTTCATCCGCTATTTTTCCATCGGTAACTTTATAGATGTCCTCTTTGTTGTTAGGAGGAGGTCGAGGTGGTGGGTACTCGGGTAAAACGTCTTCAATGGATGTCTGTTGTTATAATAACATTTCAAGAGATTATATGATATATAACGGGAAATACAACAGGTAAAATATGTTGTTTTATAAAGAAGTTTTAGTGTCGAATGAATTAAAGTTTACTTAATGTTTGATATTAATTGACACGATTAAACATTAAACAATGCAAGAAGGACTTGGTTAGAGACACGACTTATTATTAATTGACCTTGATATACCTTGATTCAAACACCAATGGAAAGCTTTAAGCTTGTAAAGTTGCTATTTAATGGCGACGTAATATGATCTGCTATTCAATGGTTGCTTAACAATCTGTTATTTAATAGCGACGTTATATGACCTGCTATTCAATGGCTGTTTAACGTTCTGTTATTTAATGGCGACGTACTATGATCTGCTATTCAATTGCTGCTGAAAGATATGTTATTTAATGGCGACGTTATATGATCTGCTATGCAATGGCTGCTTAAAGAGCTGTTATTTAATGACGACGTTATATGATCTGCTATTCAATGGCTGCTTAACAATCTGTTATTTAATGGCGACGTTATATGACCTGCTATGAAATGGCTGCTTAACAATCTGTTATTTAATGGTGACACTATGATCTGTTATTCAATGGCTGCTTAAAGAGCTGTTATTTAATGGTGACACTATGATCTGTTATTCAATGGCTGCTTTAAGAATCTGTTATTTAAGGGCGACGTTATATGATCTGCTATTCAATGGCTGCTTAAAGATATGTTATTTAAGGGCGACGTTATATGATCTGTTATGCAATGACTGCTTAAAGATCTGTTATTTAATTGTGACATTATGATCTGCTATTCAATGACTGCTTAAAGATGTGTTGTTTCACGGCGACGTTATATGATCTGGTATGCAATGACTACTTAACAATCTGTTATTTAATGGCGACGCAATATGATCTGCTATTCAATGGCTGCTTAAAGATCTGTTATTTAAGGGCGACGTAATATGATCTGCTATTCAATGGCTGCTTAAAGATCTGTTATTTTATGGCGACGTAATATGATCTGCTGTGCAATGGCTGCTTAAGAGCTGTTATTTCATGGCGACGTAATATGATCTGCTATTCAATGATTGCTTAAAGATCTGTTATTTAAGGGCGACGTAATATGATCTGCTATTCAATGGCTGCTTAAAGATGTGATATTTAATGGCATACTTTTAATTTCTATCCTCAACAGAAGTCATTGACAATATAATACTGTGTAGTCCATTAAAACAATACATATTTTGACGATGCGTGCTCCTATATATAATGTAGGAGGGGTAGGCAATTAATTTCAAATAGCGAGTCAAAATAAGTTATATTCTACTGTCTTTACCATATCTGCTATTGTCGTACACTTTGATGTCCACCTCTTCACAGCGGTGAAAATTGAATACATCTACAGAAGTCTTTCAACTTGAATCTGCAACACAAAAATACGATTTTCAAAAATACCCTTAGCAGGAAACGCTAACCATATCACAAGCACCTAGTTTCGCTTCTAGTTCGTGATGTTTCCATTTTTAGTTTATAAATGCATATTTGGTTAATTTTTCTGTATGCGTTCAACTTTTTCTTTTGTTTGCCAATGTCCATGGACTTACGGCTTTAGAATATCGTCTTGGTTTTTCGAATTTACTACCTTAATAAATTTAATTACTTTTTCAATACTCATACATTTAAGTAAAGGCCTTGTTTCTATAATATATTGCTACGGAGGAGATGAGATAACAAAACTTTCAATGTGGCAACCAAGTCAGCTATCATAGAATTTTATTCTCCCAAAAATTTGTACTTTAATCAAGGAGTCTCTACATATGAAATATTTGAGACTCTCGTGTTATTAGGTTATTACATGAGATTTAGATATTACACTATATTCATAACAGCCGCCCTATAATCTACCAAAGGTACTTTCAAGTCGTCATCTTTTGTAACATAGGTAAAATAAAAAAAAAAATTATCGCGACACAATAAAACAGTCAAGAAGATCCCGAATGACCGATTTAAATTACATTTGTTTTGTCAACTTTCAAAGCCCAAAGGAGTCTGATAATGAAAATCCCACGTTTTTACAACTCACCGGTTTTTTGTTGTTGAAGATATTCAATAATAAGATTTTCTATGTGGGCGTCGAGGTAGTCATTTTGGAATTTGTATTTAAAAAAAACCATCTTATGCATACACAACAAGACATTTGCATAATCAAATATTTGAAAATCTAATGTTAATAACGTGTTCGGTTCATGAGATATTAACATATGCATATATTACAAACTTATCAAAATGGCTTCAAGGGCGACTATTTTGAAGAAAAAAAAGTCTGATAAAATCTTATTAAGGAATTCCTAGATATCATGTAATCTATTAAAGCTGTAATATTCTCCAAAACGATACATTTCAATTAACCAAATTCAGCTACAAACGTCAAGTAAATGCGTTGATTAGAATATGAATAACAGCTGCATGGATATAAAATGTGATGTAATCGAGTAAGCAATAGATAGAAATCGGGTGTTTTCCTGTTGATGCTGCCTAATTAAAATTCGGCACATTGACCTCCAGAAATCACTTAATCACGGAAATTCCAAAGATTAAGCTGGTCGCCTAAAACGACCGTTAACCTTTTTGTTTACAGGTGCGCCTTGACAAAATAACATTTAACTCCGATATGTCTAACCTTTGCCGGTTGGCAAAGCAGTAGGACACTTTCACACGAGAAAAGAGATATTAATTACTTGTGTTCCTCAAGTTTCCAAAAAATTGTAAACTGGAAGAATATTACCGCTTTAAAATGAGTTAACAGTCTCCGTCTTTTTTAATGTAGGTGATTTAAAAACAACCTTCGTGAAAAAATCAAGATGAAAACGTTTACTTTTTAAAACACTTTTACGTTTACAAGTTTTAAGAAGGCACACGCCAATGCCAAACCGAATCTTCCAATGAAAATCACATATTTGCAACACCTACCATGCCGGTGGAGAAAAGCCAATAAGATTCTAAAGATGGCCGCCATGACAGCCATCTTGGTGAATTTTGAAGAACACACATTAGGTAAAGAACCATGTTCAAGACCTCATGATGAAATATACGAAGGTCCCATGCCAATATATGTTACATTTAGGATGAGTAGCGATAAAGAAAACAAAAATGGATGACGGGTGGACGGAGAGAAATTGAAATACATAAACAGTCGCATTTGGCTGGTTAGTTCTTGTGGTGACTTTTTGATGAAGCTATTGTTTGTTTGTCGATAGCGT
>JAUMGZ010008269.1:0-10278 GCA_032359645.1 Pododesmus macrochisma | reverse complement strand
TACATAATCCACTCTATTACAAGATATGTACTTTATATATATAAATCCATAATCCACTCTATTACAAGATATGTACTGTATAATTACATAATCCACTCTATTACAAGATATGTACTGTATAATTACATAATCCACTCTATTACAAGATATGTACTTTATATATATAAATCCATAATCCACTCTATTACAAGATATGTACTTTATATATATAAATCCATAATCCACTCTATTACAAGATATGTACTATAATTACATAATACACTATATTACAAGATATGTACTGTTTAATTACATAATCCACTCTATTACAAGATATGTACTTTATAATTACATAATCCACTCTATTACAAGATATGTACATTATAATTACATAATCCACTTTGTTACAAGATATTTACTTTATAATTTCAGAATCCACTCATTCACGAGTTATGTACTTCAGTGTGTTTTCCATGTGCTGTTTATTGGGACTTGCTACGTGGCAGGTTCTATACCTACGAAAATACTTCAAGGCAAAGAAACTCATTGAATAAACAAACATTAACTTAGGTTTATCAAATAACTATTTTTTCAGCATTTTTCTCTCAGTTTGGGTATTTACTTTAAAATAAACCATTAACTGATAACACTTTTTCAATCATTTGGACAAAAATTGATACTTGATCCTCCACAGGAGATCTTTTGCTTTCAAGTATTTCATCTTTTTAGACAAAATTATAATTCAGACAAAATATTTCTTTATTCTATAAAGACAAAAAAAATATAAATGGATATCTATGTTTACAAAACAGTTTAATACATAAAATTATCATAAATAAGATAGATATTTAATATTTTTACAAATTGCCAACGATAAGATATAAATTCAAAATGAGCAAATGTAGAAATATTTCTGTGAGCTTGATATATTCATATTAAAACAAATGAGAGTGAAAAACCATGGCAACATTGATCAGAGAAAGGTGCTAAAGATACATGTGTATGATATATACTAGACTTGTAGTGAATTATCAGTAAACTTTTCAATTTTGGATGATGTGTAATTGATTACTGAATTTAAGAGACATTGTTTTTACTGAATTTAGAAAAAGGCATCACAAAAAGTAATGATGAAATTCTGTTTAATTCATCTCAAATTAATATACCGGTAATGTAATATGAAAAACCTAGTTATTAACTGTAGAGGTATTCCTGTGATTGCTTAAGTTGTCTGTACTCCAGTGTGAACACTGATAGGCAGCTCTCTCTGTACATATAACTTTAGTGTCAAGACTTGTCTGTATTTATTACTGTTAAGCTTATAATGGGAGAAAGTACACCCACTCAAGTTTGAATGCCTTAAATGAACTCATAATGATGAGATATTAAGTTGTACATATTTTGACAGACTATTTAGTGTGGTATGCAAGTTTTGAGATGAGAGTGTTTGTTAGAGTGCTATTGTTTGTCAAACTGTATTTTAATGTTAAACTATTGCACCTGTACCTAATTATCGTGAAGGGCTTAATTAACTCTTATATCTTATATGTAGTTTATGCTTTTTCTTTGTTTCTTCTTGATCTTTTTGTAAATAAGAATGTTTTAAGCTGAACTAGAGCAGGAATATGTAACAGATGTTGATTATACATTTTTATTGTGGACTTTAAAATCAACTATTCCACAGCAGCTTTTTGATGTGTATCCACAATAAATCAGTTTTATACAGAATAAAACAAAGGGAGATAACAGGCTACTCACAACTGACAAATATATGTATTGATTTTGCATTTATACAAAAGAATTTGATAAAAAGAACAACATTCATTTACAACATTAATTTTTGTCTTCTTCAATGGCAATTAAAGGGAGACAATAAACCCTGATACATGTAATTCACAAAATAAACATTGCTCATATGTTACATAAGGAATAACATATCAATTTGTAGGGACACATTATTAGTTTTGTAAAGTACATTAATTGAAAGTCTGCTCTATTATACAAAAACTAACTCATTCACATAAATATGAATTATGAGTGATCAATGTGTAAGTTAAAAAATTAAACTCAAAAGTATTAAATGTACATATCATAATATTTCATTAGTATTCATGTTAATGTGAGGTAGGTTATCTGCATGCTTTTCCATTAGTAAAATGAAATTGAAATTAATTTGGTTAAATTAGCGGTATTTTATTGTGTTCGTCAAGAGTTGATTATGAAATTATGTGTTTTGCTGTTAAAGAACCTAACAAAAGGTAAATTATATCCTATTTTGAAAATTTCTCTTTTTTTGTGATTATTTAGAAGTATGAAAAAATTAAATAATAAACAAATTGATGCATCAGTGTTATTTTATATATGTTCTACTTTAACTATGATGTGTAAACATAGGACATTGCACAGACTTGTACGACTCATACATTACTTATTTTTATAGCCTGTCTTAAGAGTAGACAGCACATATTATGATATGGCATTGTTTATCTGTCTGTTAACTTTAAGAGTAGAAAAATTGTGTTATCAAAAACACTTACAGTTTTGAGATCAATTTTTTAGTCCATCTACACCAAAGGTCCAAGGTGGACTTTTCCCTTACAAATCCCGTCCGTCGTCATTAACTTTTCACATTTTCGACTTCTTCTCCTAAACCACTGGACTAATTTTATCCAAACATGGTAGGAATGGGCCAGAATGGGGAAAATTTGACAAAACTTTAAAAATCTTCTTCTGATAAACTAGATGGTCTAGAGCTTAATGTTTAGATATGTAGTAACTTTAGGGCATGGAGAACTAAGTTTGTTCAAGGCGTGACCCTGGGGTCAAAAATAGGTTACACATTTTTTGGTCAAAGTTCAACACTAAATATATATAATATATAGCAAATATGTTAACTTCCCACTTTTTCAACTTTTTGTACTAAACCACTGGACCTATTTCTTCCAAACTTGGTAGGAAATATCCCATGGAGAAGGGGATTCAGTTTTGTTCAAATGAAGGGGCTTAGCCTCCAGGGTGCTCCACTAGGAGGCCAAAAGGGCGAACATGTGTTAAAATTTCAAAAATCGTCTGATAATCTAGAAGGCCTAGAGCTAAGTGTGTTGGTATTTAGTTACCAATTGGCATGGAGAACCAAGTTTGTTCAAGGGGTCAAAAATGGGTTGCACTATTTTGGGTTAAAGTTCAACACTTTGGCAAATATGTTAACTTTTCACATTTTTGACTTCTTGTCCAAAACTATTGAACCAATTTCACCCAGACTTGGTTGAAGGGATCCCTAGGGGAAGGGGTTCATATTTGTTCAAAGAAGGGTTAAGGCCCCCAGGGGGCGCCTTTTTTCGGGACCAAAATTGGGGAATATTTGACAAAATTTCAAAAATCTTCTTGTAACTTCAAGCCATAGTGCCTAATACTTTAATATGTAATGACTTAAGGGCATGGAGAACCAAGTTTGTTTAAGGAGGCCGAATCTAATTTAATTGCTAGAAATCTGCAATAGAGAATTTCATTTCCTTAACAGACAATGTTAAGAGACACATTATCTTTATTTTAAGCAAATAAAAAAGGCATGTCACCAGGACTGGTGAGACACGGGGACTGTTTCAAAATAACATATGATTTAACATAGAGTTCAATGGGAAATAACGCAGAAATGGCAAATTTTAACACTTAAACCAATATACTGCATTAAATTATCTTCATTATAAGCAGAAAAAAGAGGGGGTCACAAGACAAATATTGATAAGGGACCGTCTCAAAGGTAAAATTTTAGGTTAAAACACAGTATTTGCCACAAAATGCCTTATGACTGATCTCATATTCAATATTGATATTTTTCTAGTCGCAGTTTTTTTTCAAAATTGTTGCAGGCCACGTATTTCTATATTATATCTTATTCATTTTTTAATTGTTCTATCCAATGGTATATATATATATAGGGTTGCACTTTGACCCTAAAACGTGTAACCTATTTTTGACCCCAGGGTCACACCTTGAACAAACTTTGTTCTCTATGCCCTGAAGTTATTACATACCAAAACATTAAGCATTAGGTCTTCTATTTTATTAGGAGAAGATTTTTGAAATTTTGTTAAATTTTCCCCATTTTGGACCCCAAAGTGGCGCCCCCTGTGGGCTATGCCCCTTCATTTGTACAAATCTGAATCCCCCTCCCCTAGGGATACTTCCTACCAAGTTTGGATAAAAATGGTCCACTGGTTCAGGAGAAGAAATCGAAAATATGAAAAGTTAACAACGACGGACGGACGACGAACTGGTCCAGATTGACTAAAACCCAATAAAATAGATCTATATAAATATTAATCTTTTTACATTATTTTACCATTAAAATTGTCATAAAACTGTCTTCAACAGTGTACAAGTCATTAACTGTGACTTCTTTGTTTGCAGAAACGTACAAAAAACGTCTTAAACAATGGTGAAACTACATAAGCGCCAATTGAGCGTTAAACTAATGATACAATAGCTTTTGACTTATTTTGACAAAATCTATGAGTAGTCTCCCTTAATGGAATGGTAAACAAAAAAGTTTGTTTTACAGATTTTTGGGGATTTAAAGGTCAGGTGAAAAAAGGAATAGCAGAAAAGGGTCCTTTTTTAATTTGCAACACTGTTGCTTGTTCTTACCTGTTTGAAAGGCATCTTTCTGCAAGTTTTCTTTGATTTTATAAAAAATACTTCGAGATCGATAAGTTGATCTTGATAGCAGACAACAGTCGTACCGCAAAGTCACGTGATTCGCAGAAATATACTAGCCACGAATTAAGGGGGTTCAACAAAAAAAATTCCAAGTGTGTTGAGAAGAAATAAAACTTAGGAGAAGTAGTGAAGAATATATTTGACCTGCCATGCACGATGAAAAACGTGTACCATGAGGTACCCAGGTCCCGTTTACTTTTCGGAATAATCAAAATAATTTCATAGATTTCCTATCAACACCATTATTATTTTCATAAAAATAATCTGTAATCATTTATGCATTTAGATAAAAAAAAAACCATTGTTATTTTCACCAATATACAAAGGAAAGATAAATATATAACCCTTTACAGAGTCTCTACAATTTACTTGTGTAAATAGTAGTCACCTTTTACAATGGCTATACACTGGTGTTCAAAATGTACAGGGTTGTTCACTTTTGGTCCATCATAACCATCGTGATTTTTGTCAACGTTGCCTCTTTAGCTCTGTAATTTTGATTTACTGAAGTCTTGTCTATTCAAAATTAATTCTTCTCTTGCGTCCATTAATGACAGCAGCTTCGAGCAAGATCTGGGGTTCGCGACGGGGTAATTCAAACAGAGTTTTGGTTCCTTCCTCTTATAAGTATCACATTTATCGGAGGCATGATTCAGGTTGCATTTTTTGTATTATTTTCAGCATAATATTCAATGGTTTATTCACTTTTTATTTCATTTTCAATGATTATTGTCAACACCCAGGTCATCAATGAATTGGAAAATGGTAACATTTTTACCATGCACGCTTTTCCAAAACCTGCAGTTGAAACGACAGAATTATTAAAATTTAAAATATTTCTCTTAATTTCATTTTTATTTTCAAAAAATATGTATTCTTCATTTTGTATACCTGATGTTGAGATGTAAAACAAATGGTGCATATATATACTTTCTATATATTAGAAAGGGATTACTGCTGTACATGTGCAACTTGACATAGGTGTGTACTTACAAAACCCTTTGAGGGTATTGTCATGCGCCATTCAATGAGTTCAATGAACAACAAATTGAAAACTAAGATAATAGGCAAAATAAACAATGACCACTGACAATTTTGTTTCCAAAAACAGTAGTAATTGCATAATAAGACATTCTTCAACGTTAAAAATAATGTTCATGCTTTTAATTAGGTTATTTTTTTACAAATATATGCACAACGGGAATGCACCAGCTCCGATCTCAATACAACTTCTAAAAGTAAAATGCTATCATTAACATGTCCTTTACATATGTGGGTATGGAAAATTACAAAAAATCTTCAATAAATACCTTTGAAGATAGCTATAATCCAGTTTTAAATATTGGTGAATAGTTTTCACAAGCCCTTTTATAACTAATGTTTACAGGTAAAAGTACGTGTGTGAATGTTGGTAATGGAGACTCATAAGTTTATGTACTTATAAAAAAATAATACAGTACAATATATATTTAAATACTAGTAGCAAAAATTTATTTTTCAACTCAAATAATTTGAGGTATTGAATTGCGTCCATTAATGACAGCAGCTTCGAGCAAGATCTGGGGTTCGCGACGGGGTAATTCACACAGAGTTTTGACTTCTTCCTCTTATAAATATAATATTTATCGGAGGCATGATTCAGGTTGCATTTTTGTATTTAAATAACTATCTTGTAATTCTTTGAGTTATATTCACAAAAACATGGCATATAGCGTGTTTTAAATTTTCATCAACATTATGTACCAATGGTCCTCCAAACCCAACATACACATTTTACCTGTAAAAGTTAGTAATCAAAATGGCTTGTGAAATTCTACTCACCCATTTTTAAAACTGGATTATAGTCATCTTCAAAGGTATTTATTGATGATTTTTTGTAAGTTTCAATACCCAATTCTTATTATGCATTATTTCTGTATTTGAAAACCAACATGCCTATTATCTTTATTTTCAATTTGTTGTTCATTGAGCTCAGTGGACACAAAATGGCGCATGACAATAACTGGATCAATACCCCTAAGGGATGTTAAACCATAATAAAACAAATCGATGTAACATGAAGAAAATTGATCTTGCAATGGGTTATACTGAACCTTAATTCATATATTTCTTTTTCTTTCTGTAGATGCTCATTTCTAGTGAAGCAAATCGTCAACCGAGACCATGAAGACACTTGCAGCCTTTGTAGCCCTGTTCTCAGTAAGTAGATTTCAGTTCTTATAAAGGGTTGTTGAACCGCTGTAGTACAAAAACGCTCAATGCTCACGAAAAAAAAGAATTTTGTGATGGATATTTACATATAAAGCGATATTGAAATACTTTTTGTAAGCCTTCCTCTTCATATAAGTGGAACGTGTCTAATTAAGAAATAACAAACGTCATCAAGTGAAACGTGTCTAATTAAGAAATAACAAACGTCATACAAGTGGAACGTGTCTAATTAAGAAATAACAAACGTCATCCAAGAGGAACGTGTCTAATTAAGAAATAACAAACGTCATACAAGTGGAACGTGTCTAATTAAGAAATAACAAACGTCATACAAGAGGAACGTGTCTAGTTAAGAAATAATAGACGTTTTTTTTACGTATGTAAATTCACAGGCGCTTGAAGTTAAATCATGTTGACAAAGTCTTGTTTACTATCTTATGTATAACTTCAAAACATGTTTATTGCATTCAAAATTAATTTGCGGTGTTGTCAGAGCCTGAATAAAACACTAGGAAGGTTTTCCTTGTTTTCTCGGGAGTGGCCTTCCTTGAGCTTTGGTACCTTTACTATATATATATTATATATAAGATAGTAAACAAGACTTTGTCAACATGATTTATTGATGATAGAACTTCAAGCGCCTATGGTAAATTGTTGGAATATATAACGATCGAGGACGAGAAAATGTTATCTTATTACCGTAACTATTTTGTAGGTTGTTGTTGCTGATATTCCAGCCGGTTTCGTTCTCGATGGTAAGTAAAATAGTATTCTATCGCCGATTTATACGCTACAATTAAGGCGAAGACCAGCTTGAACACGCATACACCTGTTATCATTATGTCAATTTATTAAATATTTCTGTTAGCTTCGAGTTTTATGGAGTAATCAATTTACGATATAAGACAAACAGATTCTTTACGGACTTGATTCTATGTATAACCTCGTCTTTGTTTCTTCTAGTGCAAACGAATTGTGCTAACGGGATAGATGCTGGCAAAGTGACTATTCGATCTGATCTTCAGGTCGTATACAACATATATTGTGACAATAACATAAACAAGACCGGTGTCCTTGACGACAGCCTTATGGCCATCCAGACAGTCAAGTACGGAGCAGGGATTGGTGGTGACTGCTACTTCACCGTAAGTACGCACGCACACGCACACACACACACACACACACACACACACACCGGTGTTCATACACAACTGTTGGTTATGTACAGGTCATACTTAAAGATTGCAACTCTTACGATCACCTTTTTATACCAGTTAAAAACTCACACATCATGACACACATTTGAAATGTCCTTGGTGGGAAATCGTTTTTCTTGTGGACTCAAATGGCTCCATAGTATCAACACTGTCTAGTACAGTTTAACAATGGACGATATTGCCCTTTTGGTCATTTGTTTTCAGATTGTTATTTTGTAGTCATTTTAACTTAAATCATGCTGATGTATTTAAGATATCACCACACATGTCTGTGAAACCGTTTGTCAATAAATCAAGTGGAACGACGGAAAGTAATTTAAAAATTTACAAACATACTTCAAAATGCACAAATCTAAAAATGTGAATTTGATATAATTTCGTTTTGGAATTACATTTCGTTTTTCGTATCATAAGCATCAACAAAATCTATTGTAAACGGAATGGTCACAATCGGAAAACCACCCCGGGACCCTCGATCCGCTATACTTGGCCAACGTATGATGGAAAGGCCCGAGTGGTTTTCCGATTGGGATGGGTTGTTGCTAAACCTTGCATGTCAATAGACAGTAATACCCCTATCTCTTTGCTTTGATGTCTGGAATGACGTTGAAGAGAAATTTCTATCATTTATGGATTTATTTATTCATAAATTTTGTTTACAATTTTGCTTTTATCTTCAGGAAACCAATGCAGGCGTACACTTCGTGACCTTGGAGATTTTCTGGGGCGAGCCAAACTCCGCACTACATGTATACGCACACAGAGAGCTCTACAGAATATCATGCGTTAAATCGGACTATAAAATGCAGGATACTGGAGTCGGACACCAAGCTGTAGAATCGTGCGTTTCACATTTCTATATGTATTTAAAAATAATTCTTATTCATTTAGTTTCTCAGCAAATTGAATTAAGCTCTTTGACAAATACAGCATGAACCTTCGACAATTTAAACCATTTCGTTTTAATGTTCGATTTATTTTTTGATAAAACAGGCCATTTGCACCTCGAGACGTTAATTCATACTTGGGCAGTGAGATGAGCAGCTCCGTCACACTGAATCTTGTCGACGTTCTTGATAACAACATTCCTGCAGGATCAGACGTGCCTTTAGGCAAACTTGTTAAACTGGTTGGAAAGATATCGTCAGGTAAACTGCTCTTAGTTTAAACATATTTTATTGCCATTTTTTCAACAATCAAAATACAATAACAAAACTCCTCTTTAACTGTACCTTTAACGAATCTTAAGAATATTTATATATCCCCAATGTATTATAATGTACTAAAGATTTGCTCAAATTCTCACATCAGGAGAAGACATGACCTAAAGAGGTCAAATTGAAAGTTGTTTAGCGATTTGATCTAATAACAAAAAATAAATATATACACTGTTATTACTGGAAATTGGACCTGGTCAACGGCGACCATCTTAAATCAAATATATTTTCATAAAATCAAGTTTAGTCATACTCTTCAAAGGGATAGTGAATACTAGTTCCATTTCCTGTTTTTTCTTCAGTGATTTAAAGTTTACCGTATTGGTTATTCACATGCATCATGACATGGTGGAGTGTCGCTAACTAAAATTACGTTGCAACGACTTTTTTCTTACGGTTTATTGCCACTTTAACTGTAAATGTATGCCCAATCGGAAAACCACTCGGGCCTTTCCGTCATACCGGCAAGTGCCTGGGCTGAAATTTCTAAAAGTGTTTGTTGTTTCTATTTTGAGCGTAATCTTCGCTCTTTAATACACCATAACCTAGGAGTTTCCTACAGATCTTAGCCCTGGAACAACTGGCGGCCTTTAGGCGGCCCTAGACCCCCTTCTTCGCAAGCCAAGTTTCGCTACACTACGTGCACTTCATATGATAAGCGCGTATACGTTGTCTAGCGAAGATGCTAGACCCCCTGCCCCGGCTGTTTTGATACTGCTGTTACGGACATGAATATAGTCTGGTTTCAACGAAATATCGACGGCCAATGCAATATACTGTATCTTTACGCGCTAGTCCTGTTCAGGCCGCTCCAGTATATTCATCCCTCCACGTCCTGGAGTCTTCCCTATTCTTTCAATGGCGAAAATCCCCGAGCAGATTTACCGGGGACTTCGAGGACATAATAAACACTTATTCTACGATGACACCTCACA
>JAUMGZ010008258.1:0-10279 GCA_032359645.1 Pododesmus macrochisma | reverse complement strand
GCTCTAGGCCTTCTGGTTTATTAGGAGAAGATTTTTGAAATTTTGTCAAATTTTCCCCCTTTTGGACCCCAAAGTGGTGCCCCCTTTGGGCCCAGCCCCTTCATTTGTACAAATCTCAATACCCTTTCCATAGGGACACTTCCTACCAAGTTTGGATAAAATTGGTCCAGGGGTTTAGGAGGATAAGTCGAAAATGTGAAAAGTTTATGGATGGAAGGATGGACGACGGACAGAATCTGCACTAAGACCTTTGGTCCAGATGGACTAAAAACAAATAAAAGTGTTCAATGTCACATAAGTCACCTCAAAAGTTAGTTTTCAGAACTTTATAGTAATTATAACAATTATTTTTCACAAGTGACAAGTGAAAGATTTCCTTGTACACAACAGTCAAGTGCACACATAGAACATCATTGTATTTATAAGTCACAATTTTTTGTAAACTCTTACAATAAGTTCAAAAAGTTACTGGTAGCAATGTAGTGTAGTTGAGGTATGATAACATTTAATGCATTAACTCATGCTTTACACGAAAACAAGATGCTGTCACCTGTAGAGTTCTCAGTTAATGCATACACAACATATACAAATGTTTTTTAATGACCATGATTACCAATTAGTTGGTCTTACATGACTTTAACAGGAATCACAATTTTTTCAATTTAACAGATACATTATATATCCACATCACTCATAATATGTAAATGTATATAGAAATTTTCATGGGGAGAAAATGCGTAGCAAAACCTTATAATATCTTTAATAATAAAATGCCCCGTATGACAAAATAGTAGGGTCAACTTGTTACTAAACCAATGTTAAACTTGCTACCTAGGATACACCTCAGTTAAGCCCAAGTCATACTGTCAGGTATCGAGGGCTAGGTATTTACGTTTTAAAACGTAGTAAAGTGGCAATATACATATTAAAACGCAGTAAAACGTAGCATATATGGCTATATACGTTACGATGATAAGACCTACTATTAAATCCAACAAACGGGGCAATACGTAGGGCGAGGAAACGTAGTAATACCTAGCCCTCAATACCTGACAGTGTGACTGGGGCTTTAAGCAATTCTATGCAATACATTTAGTTGAATTTTCCTAAGTTTTAGGAATAATTCAAATACCAAAAGTGAAAATTGTGAGTGAACAAAATACAGAGACTCCGTCCTAAGTATTAAGGAAGCATGGACACACCAAAAAACACACCTCCACTTCACATCAGTCAATGTTGCATTTATCAGGTCAATAAAACACCATATTCACTTCACCAAAAGTATATCAAAGTGTGTGTACATGTACATGTATTGAATACATGTAATCTAGTAAAATCTAACCACACAGATAACAATCAATGTTAGATACATTTGTTTTACATTTGCTATGATTGTATTGCATTACACAGAAACCAAACAAGCTCCTCCACATCACGAGCCAGTTCTAACTGCCTACACAAGCTTGCATGTTCTCTATGCATCTCCTTTAGCCAATCAAACATTTCTGTGAATGGGGATTCATCCTTGAATGATATATGTTCCCCTGACAACCATTCTAATCTCATCACAACATGCCCATTTTCAATTTGTCTTTTAAAGGTCACATCTTTTTTGTCCATGATTGTCAAAGTTTTTGCTTTTTGATCTACATATTTTGATATGATCATTCTAATATAACACAACAATGTTGCCAGAATTCTCCTTCCAATGGTGGCTAATCTAGACCCTGAAAAAATTAAAATACAATTTGAATTTTCTGTTGATCAATATTGGAAGAACAGTGGAAGCATATAAAAGAATGAAAAACTGTTAAAAACTGAGCTAATTAATTACATAATTGTCATTGGGATGAATTTTTTAAAAAAAAAAGTGCCAAAAGTACACAATAAGGCTGTAAACAAGACATAGGGGCCATAACTCTGCTGATAAAAATCGGATAAAAGTCAATATCCAACTTTTTGAGTTTTCATGGTCATAAACCTTGAAGTTTGAATTTAATAGCTTATAATTACTCAAGATATTGATTCAAAAATACATTCCCGACCGCCTGCCTAGGTGATAGCATAATACAACCTGTCTTTCCATGTGTCTTTGTCCTGAAGTTTTTAGATGGTTGCAAGTGTTATCATAGGATACTACATGTAAACCTAGCAAGTAAAGTCCCTGATTTTGAATGTTGGTGAAAGGATAATACGTTTATACCTATTGAGTAAATGCTGAAGTTTTAGAGGTTGTGAATGTTATTGTAGTACACTAGATGTATATCAACTGTCAGTAAACTTCACTGAAGTTTTAAAAGGTTGTGAAGGTTACTGTAGTCTAGATGCATACCAACCGAGTAAAAGTCCAAGAAGTTTTAAAATATTGTCAATTACTTGTCATATTGAAAGGATACTACTTCCATACTTAGAGAGTAAAGGCCCTGAAGTTGTAGAGGGTCAAACATGCAGTTTAGAATATTATATATATGCATATCTAACAAATAAAGGCCCTGCAAGTTTATAAGTATGTCAATGTTGGTGTAGGACATAACAAACGTGCCCTGTGAGTAAAGGCCCTGTAGTTTCAGAAGGTTGTGAATGTTAGTGTATGATGTTACATACATACCCAGTGAGTTTAGGCCCTGTAGTTTTAGAAGGTTGTCAATTCTATTGTAGGAGACTCCCAGCATCAGGCATAGATCTGGTGTTAACTCAACATACTTCAATGTTCCCTTCAAGATAAAATATTAACAATTCTTTCAGCATATCACTGATGCAATTCACACTTTAAATAAACAAGAAGCATAATCAATGCAAGACTATCTTGCAATTAGATTTAATAAAGATAAATAAAATCCTCATCAATCAGACACCACTGGAGCCATATTGGATGGATATTGGATTGTTTGTTTTATTGGGGTTTAAAGTACCTTTAAATCACGTATAGATCATATCGAGATGGTGCCTGCTTACAACAGTGCCCACTTATGGCAACTTTATAGTGCTGTCTCACTGAAATATCACACCCCAGACAGATTGACATGATACTTCACTCGATCACATTATACTGACACCGAGCCAACAAGTCTTTCTTCTACTCATTAATGCTGCGTGTTAAGCAGGGAGCGAGAAGAGTTCACAATTTTAACGTCTTGGGATATGGCTCCATCAGGATTCGAACCTGCAACTGCGGGTATTTTCATCAGTGTACCGACACGAAGTGAACACGCTAACCACTCAGTCACTGCGCCGGTTGGATAGAGTTTGGACATACATCTAGAAAGGTACGTTGTTAGGACAATATACACAAGTGTGGCCTATAAGAAAATAAATATAAAGATTACTTACCTCTTCCTTGACAAAATATTTGATTTGTTTCAACAGTTCCTTGGTGGTGGTAATGTGGCCTTCAGAAATATCTCTCCATATTCCCAATGGTAATGAGCTGCAATAATAGAAACAAAATCCAGAACATTTTTCTGATTTTCAATGACCTTAACGTCCACCTGGATACATTACAATGCAAGAATATCTTGCAATTAGATTTAATAACAATTATTTACAAAACCAGCAAAGTCAGTATGTACACTGTATTTTCCAGCTTAAAAGCCAAGAGTAAGACTCTTAACTCGATACGCCTTGCTGTATGCAACAAACATCTGTCAAGTGATTCATGAAACAGATCAGCCAATCAAGAGTAGAAATTGAAAAAAGAGGCCCGATGGGCCTTAACAGTCACCTTAGTAATCCAAATCAAACCTTTTATGAGTTATGGTCTATATAAAAATTATAAACATTGGGCAATAAATAACTCTGCCAGTCTTGACCTGAATTAAGTTGCAACACTCCACTAAGATTGTCTGTAAATAAGCATCACATCCTTAAGTCAAAATCTGATCCACTGTTCTTGACAAGAAGTGGAAAGTATCTTAGCCTATCAGAAGCCATATTTGATGGGGTTTGGAAACGTTGCACACATATCTGAAAGGGGACCATGCAAGGAACATGAACATCAGCTAGGTTTCATTAAAATCTGATCAATGGTTCTTGATAAGAAGTCAAAATGTCTCAGCCAATTAAAAGCCAGGGAGGCAATATTGGATGGGGTTTGGCAATGTCGCATACAAATGTGAAAGGGGATAATGCAAGAAACATCTACAGCAAGTTTTGTCAAAATTCAACTACAAAACGTCAACCATTTTTTAGTTTACAAGGAATTTACATGATATAGTAGCCTGTGTTGACTGAAATATCCCCTTGTGAATCCTCTATGCCCCTTATTGGGCCCATATGGGGGCCAGCCCCTTTTTATTTAGGAACTTGAAGCAGATTCCAATTGGGATGCTTCCTGTCAAATTTGGTTGTAAATGGCCTAGACGTTCTTATGAAGAAGTTGAAAATTGAAAAGTTTAAGAACGATTACAAAAGGTCACCTGCCAAAGGCTCATGTGACCTAAAAAGTCTCATTCAATCAGAGGCCATGACTGCAATACTGGAGTCACCGGTTCATGAAATAGAAGCAATATTGGCCATATTGGATGCAGTTCATCATTGTCAGACTCAAATCTTAAAAGAGATCGAGCAAGGAAGATCTGAAAGTTGTGAATTTCTGACCAACAGTTCTTTACCAAAAGTAAATTATGTCTCAGCCAATCAGAAGCCAGCACAACCATACTGGATAGAGCTTAGAAACCTCTGACACAAATCTGAAAGGGGACCATGAAATGTACACCTACATCAATTTAGTGAAAATCTGACCAATGGTTCTGACAAGGAGTCGAAAATGTCTCAGCCAATCAGAAGGCATAGCGGCCATATTGGATGGAGTTCGGCAATGTTGGACAAAATTTTGAAAAGGAACCATGCAAGGAACATTTACATCAATGTTCCCGGAAAACTTACAAACGGTTCTTGTCCAGAAGTCGAAAATGTTTCAGCCAATGAGAAGCAATGGCAGCCATAATGGATTAAGTCTGGCAATGCCAGACATAAATCTGAAAGGGGACCCGGGACCATTAAAGGAACATCTTTATTAAGATTCGTGAAATTTTGACAAACAGTTCTTGACAAAAAGTAAAACATATTGGGTGGAATTCTGCAACATCGAACACAATTCTAAAAGAGGGCCATAATATGAACATTCACAGCAAGTTTGGTCAAAATTGCTTCAGTAGTTTTTGAAAATAAGTTAAAAATGTGAAAGTTAACGACGGAGATGACGACAGAGAGTTTAGTATAGGAAAAGACAACTTGGACAAAAAAAGTAAAGATGACTATCCAGAATAACTATCAACACCAGAAGCCCATTGCAATTGAGACCTTAATGTCCGTCTGGTTTAAAAGTTTGCATGTTTAATGTTTATCAAGCTGAATCCCTTACTGAAACCATTAGTATGTTATTACCTCAACAGCGGTTTTGATGGATAAATGGTGGCTTCCAGATGTGATTTTGCTGCTTGCTGTGGTCTGTTACGACTGCTGGCAGATGAAGGGTTAACTTGTACACCCAGGTCGCCACTAACATCTATGAAAATAACAGATGCATTATAAATTTAAGTCTAATACAAAAGTGTCCATTTAGTTTGTTTATGAACAAGAGACTCCAAATAGGACTTTATATTCACTTTGAACTAAGAGATTCTGACTATCACAAGAGACCCTGTAGTGGGCCTTGATGTGCTCATCCTAGGCTCTAAACCTTCTGGTTTACTTTTTCCTAAAATTTTGCTACTTGTGCTCATATCCCATCATTTGAACATGCTTTGATCCAAATTAAGTTGAAATTTGTCCAGTCATTAAGCTTGAGAGGATTCCTTGTTCAACCTTCCACCTTAAATGAGTAAAGAGCTTGTACCTCATACCCTGAACAAAACTTCAATGGTTCTCCTCATAACCCAATGTTACTACATATGAAAATATTGCAAGCTCTATTGCTACTAGTTTAGTATAAGATTTTTGAAATTTCATCCAATATTTCCCCCTCCCCCTTTTTATCAACCAACCCTGATTGAACTTACATTATTTCCTTTCCCAAAAGGGTGCTTCCTACTATTTTTGGTTGAAATTTTCTATAATAAATATTGAACTTTCATTTAAGAATACTTAAAAAAAACCTTTTTTTACCCCAGTCACACCTTCAACAGAGTTTGTGTTACATACCCCAAGATTACTACACATCCCAGCAATCAGCTCTATGCCATGCAGTAAACCACTGGAGAATACTGTTTGAAATTTGTAAAAAAAAAGTTCCTCATTTTGATTCCCCTAGTGGCAGCCCCTGGGAGCTGAACTACATCTTTTGATCACATCTTAATTTCATTCCCAAAAGGACATTTCTTACTAAGTCTAAGTTTAATTTTAAATTGGTCCAATAGTTTTGGAGAGGAAGTGGAAAAGCTTTTATAAAGCTGTTGAACTTTGAACCCCAAAAGTGTAACATATTTTTGACCTACCAGAGCCACCCACACCTTGAACAAACTTGGTTCTTCATGCCCTAAGGTTATTAAATGTGCAATCATTAAATTGTAGACCTTCCAGTTTATTACTAGAAGAATTTTATAATGCTTGTTAGATCCAACCCCCTTGGGGCCGAGCTGCATTGAACAAATCTGAATTCCCTTCCCCCAAGGAGGCTTACTTAGTTTGGTTGAAATTTGTCAAGCATTTGGGAGAAGTTGAAATTGTGAAAAGTTTATGCCGACTTCAGATGATAGACAAGTTATGATAGTTTTAAAGGTCACAGGAGATCTTCAGACTCACTGGTAAGCTAAAAACCTCTTATCAGGATGTTTATTGTGAAACATTGGTCTATTGTGCGAGTTGTAGCATTTCTAGGTAGAATTCATTATAAAACAATGCTGAGTGTGGTGGTCTAATTTTGAACTTCAGAGTAAAAAAACACAACTTTGATGCTAAATATGAAATATCGTTAATGTAGCATTAGGGATAAGTTTTCACATGCAAGAAGCTGACCCCTAAGTGAGATATTATTGTAGACACAAATGGCACAAGTGACTCACTTTTGAGAGACATCAGATTAGAATGCTTAACACGGCTTGATGTTTTTGTTAAATATCATTGCTGTAGCATCGTTTATAAAATTATTTTGAATGTGTTCATCTACATTAGCTTGTGAATAAATATAAGCCCTATGCACGGCCCAATTATTGACCTCAGGGGAATAAATGACACAATTTTTACAGAACATATAATCCAAAGAAGCCAAATGTGAAGCTCTCTTTCGGGTTTAAAACAAGAAGAAATAGGATCAACAGAATAAACGCTATTGACAAACAAACAATAGCTCCATTAAAAATTCAACACAAGCACTAACTAGCCAAATGAAAAGCTTTTTGTTTGGGCATTAAAATTTACATCAAACCAACCAAATGGGTGAGAGGACCCCGCCCTTGACTTTTTCATAATGATTTTTTTTTTAATTTTGTAAAGTTAACCTATATCAGTTCTATGTAGAACCCCCTGTAAGTCTAGCCTTACAACCAACATAATGGAAATCCCCATGTCCTGGTTATCACACACCCCAAACCAGCTTTGGTCTAAATATAGCCATTACTTTTGGACAAGACATAAGAAATGTTCACAATCTAAGGAAGAGATTTGACAGACGGCAAACCAGTTATGGTGGCTATTTGTCATGAGCTAAAAGTTTCATTAACATACTTTTTTCTCGGCCTTTGTAGTGGTGTGTCCTTTGTTTATCTAGTTGAAAACTGCTGGCATTGCTGTCCTTGCTTGTATCATCACTGCTACTTGAACCACTACTGTTGCTGGAGTCACTACTAATGCTAGAGTCACTACTTGTATCAGTAGTATCTAATGGTTTTCTTACAGGACTTAAATCATGGCTACTGCTACTATTGGAGTGTCTTCTACGCCTTCTAGGTGTGCTCAAATCATCTGGGCTTGACAATAGTCTTGGTGTACAAGGACTTCTTCTCCTGTACTTTTTACTACTGCCTTTACTATCAGTACTTCTTACATAGCTTCTACTACGTCTTCTAATATGTCTTCCTCCCCAATCAGGACTTCTCCTACGTCTTCCTCCCCAATCAGGACTTCTACTATGTCTTCCTCTCCAATCAGGACTTCTACTATGTCTTCCTCCCAAATCAGGACTTCTACTATGTCTTCCTCCCAAATCAGGACTTCTACTATGTCTTCCTCTCCAATCAGGACTTCTTTGTTTTCTCATATGTCTTCCTCCCCAATCAGGACTTCTACTTCGTCTTCTGATATATCCTCTTCTCTGCAGTCTTCTACTAAAGCTCTGACTGTAACTTCTATCAGGACTTCTACTGTAACTTCTACTTAAGCTCCTACTGTGCCTTCCTCTGCGTCGATAATCGGGACTTAAGCTCCTACTATGCCTTCCTCTACGTCGATAATCAGGACTTCTACTGTAACTTCTACTGAAGCTCCTACTATGCCTTCCTCTGCGACGATAATCAGGACTTCTACTGTAACTTCTACTGAAGCTCCTACTATGCCTTCCTCTGTGACGATAATCAGGACTTCTACTGTAACTTCTACTGAAGCTCCTACTATGCTTTCCTCTGTGTCGATAATCAGGACTTCTACTTAAGCTCCTACTATGCTTTCCTCTGTGTCGATAATCAGGACTTCTACTGTAACTTCTACTGCGCCGTCTTATATTTCGCTCTCTTTCATCTGGACTTCTACTGAAGCTCCTACTATGCCTTCCTCTGTGTCTCAAATCAGGACTTCTACTGTAACTTCTACTAAAGCTTCCTCCTACACCTCCTGGACTTCTACTCACAGCATATTGTCTTTTTGTGTTTCTTCCTCTTATATCAGGACTTTTACTTTGCCTTCTCATTTCTTGTTGTCCAGGATTCCTACTCTGACTATGCTTTCTTCTTCCTCTCCTATCTCTACTACAACTTCTACTCGACCTTCTTTTGTTTTCTCCTATATAACCTGGACTTCTTCTTCTGTTTTCACTATGTCTTCTTCTTTCTCTCTCTTTAGGACCTTTACTACCACTTTCTTCCTTCCTGTATTTTGCATTGTTTTTATCTCTATCTCTGTCTCGCTCACGGAGGTTTCCAAGATCACTTGATGTTTTGTGTAATGCCTGGAGCTTAGTTTTCTCTTGATTGCTGACAGATATGTCAATTACATCAGTGCTTTCAAAAGTTCCTGTTTGATCAATTTGTCTTTGAGGAAGTCTAGATGGCTTTGCCATTAGAGGTTTCATCCCTCCCCTTCCACGACCTGATCCCCCTCCACGACCTGATACAGACTTTTCTGCTCTATTACTCAAAAACCTATTTCTTGATGTCTTCTTGAGTTCATCAATTTTTTTTACCATTTCTGGATCATAATCTGGAGGAAAATATTTATTGATTGTGAGTCTTTCGGAATCCTTTACGTACTGTGTAGATAGATTCACCTCTGTTCTGGTCTTTTCCACCGAAGTCTTAGAATTTAACATTTTTGATTCATCAAATCTTTTCTTTGTTAAACTGTTGTAAAGGTTAGGGGCAATTGGTGATGGAGTTACTGTATCATTCTCACCAACATCCATAGGTACTTCATGACAATCATCATCTAAATAAGAATTTGCCTGCTTAGAATTGGAAACTGTTGGTGCAGAAACTGGGACTCCAAAACTAAAAGCACTGGTCTGTGACGTAATGTTAACCGCTGTAGTTGAAACAGTTGAAGGTTCAAAACCAAATATGCTTTCACGGGCTGGGGAAAGAGAAGATGATTCCAAACCAAATTCATTTGCCTGATTGGTTTTTACAGTTGAAAGTCCAAAATTAAATCCACTTGCCTGGGTTGTTGAAACAATTGATGGACTAGGACCAAATCCAATTGTCTCTGTTGTTGAAATAGTCGATGGCCCAAAACCAAATCCACTTGCTTTAGTTATTGAAACTGTTGATGGCCCAAAACCAAATCCACTTGAAACTGTTGATGCTCCAAATCCACATGCTTGAGTTGTTGAAACTGTTGATGGCCAAAAACCAAATCCACTTGCTTGAGTTGTTGAAACTGTTGATGGTCCAAAACCAAATCTACTTGCTTGAGTTGTTGAAACTGTTGGTCCTCTAAATCCACTTGCTTGAGTTGTTGAAACTGTTGATGGCCCAAAACCAAATCCACTTCTTTGAGTTGTTGAAACTGTGGATGGTCCAAATCCAAATCCACTTGCTTGAGTTGTTGAAACTGTTGATGGTCCAAATCCAAATCCACTTGCTTGAGTTGTTGAAACTGTTGATGGCCCAAAACCAAATCCACTTTCTTGAGT
>JAUMGZ010008247.1:0-10279 GCA_032359645.1 Pododesmus macrochisma | reverse complement strand
CTCTTCTTGAGTGACCGTTGGTTACCAGTCTAGTGACTTAGACCTGGACTTTCTGACCGTTGGTTACCAGGCTAGTGAATCAGACCTGCTCTTCTTGAGTGACCGTTGGTTACCAGTCTAGTGACTTAGACCTGGACTTTCTGACCGTTGGTTACCAGGCTAGTGAATCAGACCTGCTCTTCTTGAGTGACCGTTGGTTACCAGTCTAGTGACTTAGACCTGGACTTTCTGACCGTTGGTTACCAGGCTAGTGGCTTAGACCTGTTCTTCTTGAGTAACTGTTGGTTACCAGTCTAGTAATAAGACCTAGACCTTCTGAACGTTGGTTACCGGGCTAGTGAATTAGACCTGCTCTTCTTGAGTGACCGTTGGTTACCAAGCTAGTGAATTAGACCTGGACTTTATGAGTGGCCGTTGGTTACCAGTCTAGTGAATCAGACCTGGACTATTTCTGCCCGTTGGTTACCAGGCTAGTGAAATAGACCTGGACTTTATGAGTGGCCGTTGGTTACCAGTCTAGTGACTTAGACATGGACTTTCTGACCGTTGGTTACCAGGCTAGTGAAATAGACCTGGACTTTATGGCAGGACAAGCCCACAAAGATGGTTTCCGTGCTGTTTTCTATCCCATTTTGGAGCTGGTGTCACTAAGTTAAATAGTAATTCACATTAAGATTAAGTACATTTTGGCACTTTGAAGAAGAAAACCTTTTTTCAAACCAAGTATTCACTTCGCCTTTGCCCTCGAACTTCAAGTTTTCTTGGAATGGGACGAGTGCTTGAACGATAAATAGCTAAGAAAATTGAACTGCATATTGAGACAGTTCCAAAAAATTTGTGTCACAATGAAAATAACGTCCTAACAGAATATGTATTATTTGTATACAATAAACTGATGTTATGGGTAAATTTATACAAATAGATAGCGAGGGTTTAAACTGGATAAGTTGTAAATCGTTATGTTCCTATTTCGGAGATTTTTCGCTATTATTGACTATTTAATCCAGTACTACTTATGTCTTCAAGGAGCTGTAATAGAAAACTATCAAGAGTGTATCAACGCTGTAAAGAACAAACAATCTCTCGCAATATTCTATACTAAGTTTTTTAATAAAAGCGCACTTCACCCCACGTTAACTACTGCACTCGAGTGTCAGTGCCCATGTCCAGGTTTGAATATTTGAATCGTAAATCTATCGAGACAAAAGAATTTGTTTGCGTTACGTAAAGAGGGATAATAAAAGTGAAAAGTAGGTTTTAATTTTATGACATAACACTATATCATGTCGAGATAAAATATAAGTAAAGGACTTGACCCGCAAAGGGGTGAACGTTGAGGATTTAACTATCAAATGGTTTAACCTGTGTTAAAAACCTAAGTAATAAATGCATGTGCACACATTGTGCATGATAAAAACAAGATTACATTTTGTGTTAAAGGTGGCAAAACACCTGCACGTGTGAAACGTCTAATTTAATATCTGAACATCAATCAGAATCATGTTGATCTATGTTTGAGATCAAAAGTTAAGTTATTTATCAAAAATAAACAATTTTGCCTTTCATAAATTTCTTTTCTTGTGGAACATTAAGATACTGATACGAATCTACCATGTGTGATATGAAACTTTAACTTCTACAGAAATGCTTCAAGTATATAAATAGTACAGGTTTGAAGGCAGTTTTGAACCGATTCCCACACAACCACTACTTTAGAATGGTGATAAGAAAACAACATGAATATGCTGTTAGACAATACGAGTTATCTAGATAAAGATATGAGGTTATAGGACACCATTTTGTGATAATCAAACCAACACACATCTTCAATTAGTTTTTTTTTAATGAAAGTTGTTTAAAAGAAAGGTACCTCCGAAGACGAGATGTTGCAGTGCTTTCTCTACCTACTATCCCTACCTCTATAAGGATGTAAAACTTGACAAGAAAAAAATAAGTATGGATACCACAATGAACAGAATGAATTTCCTTAATATAGCAGACATATAGGACAATCGGCGGGGCCACCCCATCCTCACATTTTTGAAAGAAAATAAATTGAATTGTATGTTTTCTTTTAACTCAATCGTAAAAAAGTGCGTTAGAGTCATGGTTTCTCATTGGTATTCGTTTCACTTAGTTTGCACGTCAGAATGCAGGAACTGCACCGTTTTGACATTAAAAAATCATAACTTTTCTCGTGGGAGCATGGTTCAAACCCCCACTGCCGGAGGGGGGCGACCCCTGTCAAGCACCCAACCTACCACGCAGAGCTTATCTTCGTTTCAATTTATTGGGGTTTTTTGCGTAAAGTTTGCCATCCGCACTTTGAAACTAGCTGCTACGGACCTGGACAAAACGATGCTAATTACTGCTTGATGGTTGCCAATGCCAATGTTGTTTTCTTTGTTTATAACATATAGTATGTCGGTAAATAAAGCGTAAAAAATAAATAAACAAACAACCGTGTGCTCAATTTACACTACTTTTCTACAACTCTATAATTTCGCATCACAATAGCCAATGTTCAGTAAACAGGAACCGTCAATAGATTAACATAGTGCGTTGTGTTATAGCCGGACAAGTCAATATTTGCGAACAACATATTTAGATTAACAACGGACATTCAATCTACAACCTAAAGTCAAATTAAACCTCGACATTTATAAATACCCGGTAAAGTTGAAACGACAACGGTCGTATTTGTTCAGAAACAGTAGTTTATATTTTATGTTTGCCAACTGGGTTACCATATCTGCATGTTTTCTTAAAGAAATGGACATCTGTACTTACAGTGGGGTCAACTATGGTCATAAATGTGTGTTTAGCTTTATTGTGTGTATAACTGTAGCTAAGAAATTTCATATTTTCATATTTGCTTTAAATATCTACTTTGACCCATATTTTTATGAAAAATAGGGTATTAATATAACTATCTTAATGTTTTTAAAAATAGTCTCAGTTTTGTTCCACTAACATTATATTAGCATGCACTGCTCGTACACTATATTACAACAAAGACAGAGAATACGAAGCCGATGGGAAAAAGTAATGCATATGTCAACATTCATGTTATAAGAATCAGAATGGAAGGATTGTCCTGGACTGACCTTATATATGACTTAATGTTGTTGTCTTTTTTTTGGTAAGAAACAGTCATTTAAAGAGGTATTCGGCCTTCAACTCTTCCCTGTGAACTGCGTGAGTGAGTTCCTATTATAGTTAAAGCTTTCTAAGTCTGGTGAAGCTTGAGGAGGAATAAGCTGTTTTATAATAATACATAGCTATTTAGAGGTTTATACGGTCTTAAATGTCCTTGCAAAAGAGTAAAAGAGTATTCGTTAGTTAAAGTTTTGTGAAGCTTTGAGAATTAGTTGAACTCCAACATATACGACGCGAGGCTAGAAATACAACAGATGCTTAAGTAGCATAGAGAATATAATGTAAAGACAAATTGTCCCAACTGCAGACGTGTATCGATCGGTTACAAATATTTCTATTTTCTACTGAAGTATTAATCTATCAGAAACAATTCCATGGGTTTATAGTCTGTCGTCAAACAATGGCAGCAATAAATAATCAAAATCTTAAAAAATGTTTCAATACATGTTTCAATATTACAAGACAAGGTGAGGTCATGTACAATGGTGTACCGCTCGCCTCATCCATCACCCCGGGATATGACAGTCATTTAATTGATAAATACATAATTGAATGTTTAGTTTGATATAATAATCATGATATTAATGTCGTGTCAATAATATTATTCATTTACAGGTCAGTGGTATTTGTACCAGGAAGTACGCCATATTGATTTCTGTCTGTCCCGCTTCCAGGAAAACAAATGGAATTTTTTCCGTTCAATTGGTTCCGCAAAATGCATTTGTTGGTACAACAGAAAACGTCGATGAAAATCCATTAATTCGTTGGATATTGTTTAAAATATCTATAACCGTTTTATTTGCAATTATTCAAAATGACAGAACTTCCTTGCATTAAATGTGCGGAACTCAAAAGAATGCTTCCACGAATACACTAAATGTGTGTACAGCTATGATAATAATGTGCCATCAAACTAAAAAAAAAAATCAACATTTCGCGTTTGTTCATGTATTTCTTTGCTTTATTAGGGTTTTAAGTCCCTTCAACTCATTTTAGATCATATCGAGACGGTGTCTGCTTGTGAAAGTGCGCACTGATGGAGGCTTTATAGTGTTTCTCACTGAAATATCAAACCGCAGACACATTGACATCATACTTCACTCAGTCAAATTATCCTGACACCGAGTCAACCAATCTTTCTCCTACCAAAACACGATGAGTGCTTAGCAAGGTGCGAGAATATTGCCTAATTTTGACTAGATTTGACGTACCTGGTGATCGAACCCACACCGAATACGAAGCGAAAACTCTTACGCTACCGTGCCGGTTTGTTAATTTATTCTCTTAAAGGTACATTAGATGCACAAATAAGTCTTAAATACACTGGAGCACTGAAAATGTAGAATGGTCAGTCGAACCCTGAACTGTGTCCTCCGAACCAAAAGTCAATTTGAAAGCCCTAAATATATTTTTCTAAGCACTCACAAACATTTTCTTAAAAATATTGTTGATTAACATTTCTGATGCAATGAACAATTTCTAGTTATGGGAATATTTTCAAATTAGACCTGACCTTCCCAAGGAAATATGGGTTGACTTCGTAAATCACGCAAATTGTTGATTTCAATATTAGGTTCTCGATGATATCGCGCATGCATTTCTAAACTCTTTATGTGTTAGGTCATTGAACTTGAAGAAATACTTTGTTGTTTATTTTGAACTTCGTATACTAACCAAGACATTAACATTGTAAACCGGAAGTGCAGATATAAGAGAAACGGAAGTTAAAACAATTTTCTCAATTTGTTATTGTTCTGCAGAGAAATCGTACCAAGGCACAGGCTGTTCCTGTTTTTATCTATGGAGAAGAAATAGTTTTCACAACATAAAAAGATGTCCAACTATAGGTAATTTGGATATCATTAAACTAAAAGTATCCGGTGAACCGGAAGGCAACTGTTTCGTAGAGGATAGAGACTTATATAACTGACGAAGAATGTAGTTGAATTCTACCAAGAACAATATAACTTTTATTTTATAATGATTACTTGTATACATTATTGATGTGTTCTCGGACGTTTTTTTTAAATACACTAACAAAATCGTAATATTTTTGAAATTACAAGTCTGATTGAGTCGACATTAATTAACTCTAAAATGTGTTAAAACTTGATCATCTTGATACGTTGATCGTTGTGATCGTAGTTTTCGCAGTTTGTAAAAACTGTTTGTTATTTTGTTATAAGTTTAAATGCTTTTCTTGTGAACTTACTATCTTTAAATCAGGGCACTATGACACACATAATTTGGTTCTTTATTGTGATTTTTTTTGTACTTCGAACTCGCAAAGATTAATTTTTTGCTTCAGTTTCCTTGTAATATACAATCAACTGATCGTGTAACAAGAAAACGTAGAACAATTACCAAGAGCCGACTACAATGACCGCAGTGTGTGTATATAACTCTTTTTAAATTGAAATATTTGTTGACAATACATTCAATCAAATATAATCAATACTTTGCTTCAATCAATTGGTTAAGGCCACACAAGATAACCTAACGATAACAACAATCAGTTATTTCTAATTTAATTTTTTCACAGTTTATTCTGAAAGGACATTGTGAATTTATTTAATTGTGAATGTACCAGGAAGATACAACTCCTTTTTAAATGTTGTGGAAGTAACCGGGGGTATCCGAGAGTAATTTGTTAAAGCTACCGACGTCTTAATGACAATTAAGAATGTCTATTGAACTCTCTTACGACCCTCCCTTTACTATATAAGAATGGTATTTAACAGTGCGAGGTTGAAAGAGACAGCTCTTTTTAATTTCAAAAGAGGTGTATCTCTATTTGCTAAATTGGAATTTGATAAATTTTTCTCGGGCACTTCAAATTCAAATCCATCAAAAACCAATTTCGAAAAAGATTCAGTGCTTACCTTTATCAAATACTTCAACTCTGGTTTTTGTGTACATAAATCGCACATTACACAAAGTAAATATATGAACATGTCAGTAGTAACGTTAACAATAGGTACCTATTTGTAATGCATGTCTGTAACATTTTATAGTTATATATTTCAATATACCGATACATCAAAAGTCCCTCTTTTAAAAGGTTATGTTCTAAACCATTATGTACTTGCTTTGTAATTCCGTTCCATTTTTGATTGGAGTCGGATGTAATTGCAAGTTTATATACATATTCAAAAAGTTCAACATTGGAGCAGATGACTACTGGACGATATCTAACATTTTCAAAATCGATCGCATCTTAAACCCCCAAAAGAGAAACCATTTATAAGAATACCAAGGGGAACTGCAAGGTTAAATATGTATATGTCCAAATACTGAGCATGCAATCTGTGATTCTTTTAAAGTAAAACGAACAGAAACACTTCATTGCATACTAAGGAATGCTTTTCTCCGCCGCCACAAACTAAAATATTCCAAACTTTTAGAAAGAAATAGCAAAACACGTTCATGAATATTCATCATATGAATATCAAACCTTTTAATGTTTATATGAATCGTATCGTTGTGGGCAATAGCTAGTTATGAGTTTTTACTCACCTGCTGTGTACTCTTGGCTGTGCGGTCAGATCCACGGTCAGGACTCGGACAGACACGCATGAGGACAAACTTCTGTCCAGAGTTGGGTGGAACGTCTCCTGTCTTTTCCTCATTTTCATTTTAGATTTTGCTGTTCAAGATATTCCGGTATCAATGTTCTGTCAGTGCATTTTTCCTATCCTAGAAGAAAATAAGAAACAATTAAATCAGGTCCAAACCGCATTCAAAGATCAGAATTGGTAACGGTAGAATTGCTATGAAGATTGCACGAATGATACGAACCAGAAAATGTGATCCCTTCTTGAAAAAATTTGAATTCTGTCTGCCACGTACAAACGATAATTTTTTTTTCTAAACTTGAATTCACTAAATGGGTGCACGTAAATGAAACTTTGAATATTCCAATGTGCCAAGTATGAGTGGTGATGGACACGTTCAGCAGACAGAGTAGGGTATGTCCACAATTACAGTCTAACAGAGTACGTTCAGCAGACACAGTAGCAGCCACAGTCTAACAGAGGTAATTCAGTGTTGTCCAGAATTGAAAGCACACAGATATGCCAATATCAATTTTGTACTCTACAATTTGATCTCGTCGTGAATAGATTTAAAAACAAAATATGAAAGAAGAATTCCAAGTGAGTCAAGCCTAGTGCCATCATGTTTAATAAGAGATAAACCTGCCTTTCTGCTGATCATTGCATATTTACTATTTCGTTATATTTAGCAGCCATATCCATAAAAAGTCACCGCAGCTCAATCTCTTGTGGTTTTTACTTGGTAACGCCATAAAGTTGAGTCTTTGCTGTGTAAAGAACTATTTACAGCAACATATAGTGACAGCCGTTTGCATGCAAATAGCTTTCAGATGACAAATGTCTTGTACTGAGAGTGGCGTCTTTAAACATCGAGGGTAAAAAGCCTATTTCAAATCCAGTTTTTCAACAATAATTGGACTTCATACATAGAAATACAAGTTTACAATATTGAACGATTCTCAATTGATCAAATGTGTTCTAAAAAGCATTTTAAAAACAAGTACTATACATGTAATGTACATGAATACCATGTAAAGCAATGAGAGCACATATCAATTTCCCCGGAGTGCTTTAATGTTTCACCTTTTTGTTAACAAGTATCTATTTATTTACACTATTTACACAGGTATTTCTTTCTCAGGTGAGAATTAAAGGTAAAGTTAAATTAAAAATAAATACCTTGAAAATGATCAATGTCAGTTCTTGTCACTTTGTCACGTTCTTTGTCGCTTATGTCTAGTTTACGTATGACTGTGTAAAATATATATGTTTATGCGCTGCGTCGAGTCATAGCATCGTTCTATTAAAACGAGCAAGCAAGTTATTACGGGTATTGTAAATGTATTTGTTTATGGACAGTGCCTTTCACTATTAAAGTATTAAAGGTGAGCCAATTTAACCACTTCAATTCAACGATCGAGAGTCATTTAAGCTTGTAACTTCTCACTTGACCGAATTCTGACAGCTCTTATGCCCCGCCTCTCTCTCTCTCTCTCTCTCTCTCTCTCTCATTTTACAGGACGATAACGAGGTCAAAACGGGTTATAAGTATCAGGCATTTTTAATATTCTTGGAAATCCCTGAATGAACCTTTAAAAGTTCGTTAACTTCATTTCGCCTTAATCAATTTGATTTGCACGCAAGTGTCTATCATAAGGACAAACTATTGATACATCAAAACAACCCCACAGGTTGCAAACGATATCTTATTTTAAATAACTACACACACTAATAGTTTTATGAAATATTTAAGCGGAAAGGACTACCCAAAGATTCCCACTGGTCACTTCCGGTTCCGGCCGGAAACGAACATTTTCACCGTCTCGTAACACTCATGTTTGTTTGTTTGTTTTAATGGGGTTTAGCGTCCCTTTAACGCATGTATAGGTCATATCGAGACTGTGTCTGTTTGCGACAGTGCGCACTTATGGCGACTTTATAGTGCTGTCTCGCTGAAATATCACGCCACAGACACATTGGCATGATACTTCACTCGGTCACATTATCCTGACACCAAGCCAACCAGTCCTTCTCCTACCCATTAATACTGCGTGTTAAGCAGGGAGCGAGAAGAGTGTCCGATTTTAACGTCTAGGGATATGGCGCCACCAGATTTCGCACCAGCGACCGCGGATTCTCTTCGCCAGTGTACGAACACGCTGACCACTCGGCCACCGCGCCGGTTTCGTAACACTCATGGTGTTGTTATTGTTCGTAGGTCGTTAAGTGTTTTGTGGAATTATTCACTTAATTAATTTCCTGTTCTATTCGGAAATATTCGGCTTCGACCATTCAATGTCAGTGGTTATTGTAAGCATATAAATATTTACTTTTTGCTTGTAAAGGGACCGATGTTTTAACCTCAGATGATGTAAAATGCTCACGAGAGGGAGGGGGCGTGAAACATTTCTATCAATAGTTTTGTACTCACATTTTTTTCTCTTCTGTCACTACTGTTAAACGCGTTTGGTGTACTATTTGTATAACTCAAGAGTGCAAACCGATGAGGTACAAAACATTGAGGATATTTACTGAACAATAAATCTTATTAAATGACCAATGCGGTGAATTTTATTTACAAAGCAATGTGGTGTGTATTTACAGTAGATATTATGTTGATGAGATCAACGAGCTCTGTCACATAGATATAAATTAACAACTTTTTAATACAAACAACGTAAATCCCCGATACCATGAGATGAGATGTGTATTTCTAATTTAGTTTAAACAGTATTTTATTTGAATATCTTATAGTACATACAAAATTCAAATTTACATGCATTGGGATTTATTTTAGTTTATTCATTGACGATGAGTGGTTAGTTTACGACAAAGTCTAAAAAGAAGAAGCACAATGGGTCAAGGATTTACGCTGCACGTGACAGTAAGAAACAGTGTCCAGCGACAGATGTCGTCAGTTTGTTTACACTATTAACAGCACTATTAGTTTTGATGTTGTATCTGTGTTTGTCGAGAACTTGACAATATTTGCTATTGTTTATCGCTTACTTATACATACTACCAAGTACATACTTTCCATTTTATAGACTTGACGTTTTATCATTACTTGTAAACATTTGTGAAACATACTTAGATGGAATAAGCAGAATAGATAAGAATAAGTATAAATAGAGTTGTGCTTACATGCCTCCACGTCTTGCTTATTTTCTATGATATTGTTGTTTTGTTTTTTCGTCGTCGTCAACGATGCAACTTACATTACTTTCTTTTAGCACCTAACGGACACACAAGTTTGCATACGTAAACTTCTCTTGTTGTTCATTAGAGTAAATGACTGGTCAATATGGTAGTATAAATAAAGGAATAATGTTTCCTATATGTTGTTAAATATCAACAAGTCCATATGTATGCCCATTCTAAATATCTAATTTTAATATAAGATCACTATTTACAACTATATAATTGCCAGCTACATGTTATCACTATTTACAACTACATGTTTGCCAGCTACATGTAATAGAGATCATTATTTACAACTATATGCTTGCCAGCTACATGTTATAGAGATCACTATTTACAACTATATTTTTGCCAGCTACATGTTA
>JAUMGZ010008236.1:0-10279 GCA_032359645.1 Pododesmus macrochisma | reverse complement strand
CGCTCCATTCCAAATATCCATATCCTACTGAACTGTATCCTTTGATAAAACCACCAGCAAGACAATTTATTTCTTAATTAAACATTTATCATTATATTGTGACAAGTGCTGTATAAATTGCTATATAAATAAAAATTATAAATTGTATTTGTTTACACTTTTTACAATCATATATTAGAAATATGTAGAACTAAGTTAATTGAACCATAAGGAAAGACTTCAAGATGATTGAACTATATACACAGACTTCAAGTGAATTGAACTCTACACAAAGGCTTCATTTCATAAAACTATATAGACATGCTTCAAGTTTATGGCACTATATAGACAGGCTTCAAGTTAATGGCACTATATAGACAGGCTTCAAGTTTATGGAACTAAATAGACAGGCTTCAAGTTTATGGAACTACATAGGCAGGCTGTTGGCTGATTTAACTAAATGTATAATGACAGGCTTCAAGTTGAATAAACAATAAAGACAGGCTTCAAGTTGAATCAACAATAAAGACAGGCTTCAAGAAGAATCACCAATAAAGCCAGACTGCAAGTTGAATCGACAATAAAGACAGGCTTCGAGAAAAATCACCGATAAAGCCAGGCTTCAAGTTGAATCAACAATAAAGACAGGCTTCAAGTTGAATCAACAATAAAGACAGAATTCAATTTGAATCAAAAATAAAGACAGACTTAAAGTTGAATCAATAATAAAGACAGGCTTCAAGCTGAATGAACAGTAAAGACAGACTTCAAGTTGAATGCACAATTAAGACAGGCTTCAAGTTGAATCAACAATAAAGACAGGCTTCAAGTTGAATCAACAATAAAGACAGACTTCATGTTGAATCAACAAAATAGGCAGGCTTCAAGTTGAATCAACAATATAGACAGGCTTCACATTGAATCAACAATAAAGACAGGCTTCAAGTTGAACCTACAATAAAAACAGGATTCAAGTTGAATCAACAATAAAGACAGGTTTTAAGTTGAATGAACAATAAAAACAGGCTTCAAGTTGAATCAACAATAAAGACAGGTTTCATGTTGATCAACAATATAGACAGACTTAATGCTAAATGAACAATAAAGACAGGCTTCACGTTGAATCAACAATAAGACACACTTCATGTTGAATCAACAATAAAGACAGGCTTCATGTTGAATCAACAATAAAAACAGGCTTCATGTTGAATCAACAATAAAGACAGAATTCAAGTTGAATCAACAATATAGACAGGCTTCAAGTTGAATCAACAATAAAGACAGGCTTCAAGAAGAATCACCAATGAAGCCAGGCTGTAAGTTGAATCAACAATAAAGACAGGCTTTAAGTTGAATGAACAATAAAGACAGGCTTTAAGTTGAATGAACAATAAAGACAGGCTTCAAGTTGAATCAACAATAAAGACAGGTTTCATGTTGATCAACAATATAGACAGGCTTAATGCTAAATGAACAATAAAGACAGGCTTCATGTTGAATCAACAATAAGACAGACTTCATGTTGAATCAACAATAAAGACAGGCTTCATGTTGAATCAACAAAAAAAACAGGCTTCATGTTGAATCAACAATAAAGACAGATTTCAAGTTGAATCAACAATATAGACAGGCTTCAAGTTGAACCAACAATAAAGACAGGCTTCAAGAAGAATCACCAATGAAGCCAGGCTGCAAGTTGAATCAACAATAAAGACAGAATTCAAGTTGAATCAACAATAAAGACAGGCTTCACGTTGAATCAACAATAAAGACAGAATTCAAGTTGAATCAGCAATAAAGAAATAAAGACAGGCCTCAATTTGAATCAACAATAAAGACAGGCTTCAAGTTGAATCAACAATAAAAACAGGCTTCAATTAGAATCATCAATGGAGCCAGGCTGCAAGTTGAATCAACAAAAAACAGGCTTCAAGAAGAATCACCAATAAAGCCAGGCTTCATGTTGAATCAACAATAAAAAAAGGCTTCAAGTTGGATCAACAATAAAGACAGGCTTCAAGTTGAATCAACAATAAAGACAGGATTCAAGTTGAATAAACAATAAAGACAGGCTTCAAGTTGAGTCAACAATAAAGACAGGCTTTCAGTTGATTGAGCTATATAGGTAGGCTTCAAGTTGGTGGAACTGTATAGAAAGGCTTTAAATAGATTGAAAATTAACGACAGACTTCAAGTAGATTGAACATTAAAGACAGACTTCAAGAAGATTGAAAAATAAAGACAGGCTTCAAGTTGATTGAACAATATAGACAGGCTTCAAGTTGATTGAACAATGCAGGCAGGCTTCAAGTTGATGGAACTAGATAGACAAGCTTCAAGTTGATGGAACTAGATAGACAAGCTTCAAGTTGATGGAACTATATTGACAGACTTCAGGCTGATTGAGTTATAAAGGCAGGCTTCAAGTTGATGGAACAATATAGGCAGGCTTCAAGTTGATGGAACAATAAAGGCAGGCTTCAAGTTGTTGGAACTACTGTGTATATACACAGGCTTCAAGTTAAAAAGCAATATATATAGGCTTCAAGTTGATGAAACTGTTGATACAATAAATAGATATCTGTATCTAAAATAGAGACAACTCTTTTTCAATGACATAATGTATTTAAAATCTGGATATCTCTATTTTAGTTACAGATATGTGTATTAATTTGTTAATATAAATATATATTTTGGGCAAAAGCCCAAACAGCATGACACATGTATATGCATTGCTGTCTTACAAGATGACTTTCATGAACATTTTTCATCATTGTGTTAATATATTGAAAAACAGTATAACATTATTTTTAACTATTTATCCTATAAATCTATATTTAGCTGATCATGATCACGTTTCTTTTTCTTTTTCTTTATTATTAAAATGAAATTTATAAATCGATTAAACCATCAACTATAATTAACTAACCTATGTTCAGTGAGCTAGTTTTCTTCAAGATACAGACTCATATAAAGTTTCACGGTTTATCGCAATTAAAAATACTTTAAAGACAATGTTTATAGCATGTTGCCTGGCATAGTGTAATTTCAAGTCACGACTGTATGACCATATATGACACGGCAGTCTTTGACTGGATTATTCACGTCAACCGAACTATTTCCTACACTGTAACACTAACAAAAGGAAGTCTAGTAATTTAAGTACATAATCCTCTTTCTTTCGCCAATTTAATTTATTTTGGTGATCAACTTGACCGATAACATTACACATAAAGCCATTAAACTATATCTGGAAGTATAAAGATAACATGCGCAGTTATCCTTCTTTTGTTTACGGAAGTAACTAATGCGGCTGTTCAGTTGTTTCGTTTCACTCCTTCGCAAATAAACTAATAAACCCGATTTAGTGGAATATCTCACACATGAACCATAGCTTGACAAATGTTATCGTGTTGATATTATAAGATGTAAAGAGTCAACCAAAAATCTTATAGCGTCGTGTGATAACTATTTGTTCAGAAACTATTTTGATTTAAAGCATTAAAAAAGGGAGGTGGAAGGAACAGCCAGAAAATCTGTCAGGTGAAAAAACGTGGAAGATGGCAGAAAGTGTTAAAGTAGCCGTGAGAGTTCGTCCTTTCATATCCTTTGTACAAATGTTGTAAGATATATTTTATGTTACTTTAACGATGAAAAGCTGTTGTATGTTTGCCATGTACAAATGTTTGACTCCTAAATGCCAGTGTCAGCGCTGATCGCGTGTGTCATATCACGATTTCTCAAAAATATTTCTGCTGGTTTTTTTTTTCTCTGCATCAAAGCACCTAAAAAAGCGGCTGTATTACATGTTGTATTCTTTTTTCATACAGTTTTATCACTTGATTCAAAATCTTATTTAGTGTCGGATACTGTATATGATATAGAAAAACAGATCTATTGAGCTATTAAAACCGATTTTATACATATAAATTATAAAAACAATAATACAAATAAAACATGCACGGGTGCGGTAGCTCAGTGGTTTAGCTTTCGCTTTGTGTTCCGAAAGGTGTGGGTCTGATTCCCGGCTAAACTAAAGACATTAGGCATGTCCATCAAATAAATGAACATCCTGTTCAGTCCAAATACATATAGATCTATGTAGTGTTGAAACAGATAGATATTAAACAATATAGGTTGAAACAGATAGATATTAAACAATATAGATGTTTTCAAGTGATGTATGATCACATACTATCTTGATTTAGAATTGTAAAAGTTTGAAACAGTGTGTAAAATGCTTTTTTTTCAAATGGAATTGAAAAGTTGTTACTTTAGGTATAAATTGTAAATCTAGGCAGATAAACCGGTAGATCAAGGTAGATAAACCGGTAGAGCAGTAAACATATTTAGAGAACAGCTAACTCAGGCTGTTCTCCTCACACTCCACTAATTCCTCTTATGTAAATGTATGTAATTTTATCTTATACTAAAATTACTAAAAAAAATAAATAATATATTTTATGTTTTAATTATCTTTTGCATTCTCCACGCACTCCAGGTAATCTTCCATATTTAAGGAAGTTCTGGTTTGAATACAAAGAAGAAGAAGATACTTTGTGATTTTCATCATTGCATTATTTTTGTTATTTTCTTCTTTTCATTTATATGAGTGTCTTGTTTCGTTGACCATGATCAGTTTCGATTAGTCATGTGCCACAACAAGGTAATTAACAAATTGTACGTCGTTTAATTATTTCACCATGTCTTAAACAATGTGCAATTTTTCAGTAAAGTCTAACATATCAGTGAATACTACTTTATATTGTGGTAAAATGATAGTTTTGATAAAATTATTCTGAAATACTTTAATGACTGAAATGATATAAAACGGAGCTTCATATGCATACATTTATAACTTGAGATCGATTTGATGGAAGAATGTAAATATTATGTACATGTAAGGTAGATAACTCAAATTACACATAGATGATAAACCTTAACATATCCTACAACTCGAGAGAAAATTCTCGAAATGCAACAGTCATCATTAACATGCAGGGTAAGTCCACATACATTAAGGACCCGGGAAATATGGGTGCCGACCCTAAAATGTTTGCCTTTGATTACTCTTACTGGTCTCATGATGAATTCAACGAGGAAGCGGATGGATATCTCCGTCCTTCTGGAACAAAGTATGCTGACCAGGTAAATATGAGTCAATAAATGTAGGAAAATTTCTCACCCCTTTATAGCTAATATCACAATATGTAAGTAACAAGTTATGAAACTTCCACTTATAAAATTATACACAATTCTCCAACCCCTCTATAGAAAATATATACCTTCACAATTATTAGATATAACCAGTCATAAACTTCCATTGATAATTTTACACAATTCTCCAACCCCTCTATAGCTAATACCTTCACAATTAGTAGAAATAAACAGTCATAGACTTCCACTTATAATCTTACACAATTCTCTAACCCCTCTATAGCTAATATGTACTTTCACAATTAGTAGATATAAACAGTCATAAACGTCCACCGATAATTTTACATATTTCTCTAACCCCTCTATAGCTTGTATCTTCAAATTCTTCCACCTATGAAAACAGAGAATGCTGTTACACAAAGTAATTTTTTTAATTTCATAGTTCACTGGAGTTCATATTTAAACTATTTGAAAATACAAAAAAGCGCTTGATAGTAAATATGGTGTTTGAAGGTGTTTTGGTAACAACATATTTATTAAATGTCTTTGATCTTCAGGATAATGTTCATAATCTATTGTAACTTGTGTTAAAATTACATTTCTAATGATTAGTATTGATTTTGTATTTTAACATCAAATATTGATTTAAATTTCTGCAACTAATCAAAATAAAATGTCTATAAATTACAGAAAGTAGTATTTGACGATCTTGGTCATGGCGTTATAGAGAATGCATGGAAAGGCTACAATTGTTCACTGTTCGCGTATGGACAAACAGGCAGTGGAAAGTCTTATTCTATGGTTGGCTATGGAAACAACAAAGGAATCGTTCCACTGTTTTGTGATGAACTTTTCAACGGTATTGAGAAAAAAAGACAAGAGGCTAAGGCAGAAGAGGAGTATCAGGTATGTACAATGTAGTCAGATTACTACTTGGCTTACAATTGTACAATTAGATGAACTGTGTTGTATTAGAATAAACAGCCTATTGTTAAAATTAGAATTTATCATCAAAAATTAATTGGGGTTTGCTGGTGAAATGTTGTTTAGTGCTTAATATTATCAATAAGCTACCAAATATTAGCTATCATAGAGAGACGTCTAGGTCACAAAGCTGTGACACACATAGAAAAAATACATGATTCATTTGACCTGTTTTGAATGTGAGATATGTAGGAAACTATGCGACACACAGAAAAGAACATGGTTTTGTTTGAGTTTTGCCAGCAACCACCAATTAGTGGAATTTATATTTAATAACAATTTCCAAGTTCAAATAATAGGCTGTTAGTAGAAGAAATAAAATATGTATGTACATTTGTATACCTGTATATCAATTATTTATTTATACTTCAAATGGAGAGTGACCATTATACCCCATTTATAGCATGATATACACATATAATATATTAGCGTGATCAAGCGATCTATGTATGTACCTCAATTTACTCCAACCAACCTAACATATCTAGAACATCAACAACACTATAGATAATTCAATAGAATTGTTTCTAAAACAATTATCAGACATCCAAAGAAGTTTCTATGACAAAATCCAATCAGAACTTGGAATAAACCTCAATATGATATGGGTCATAGAGATATATCATTTAGTTCATCTACTGTGATCTAGACTTTTTGCTACTAATATTTCCATACCCAATGATGAACATCTTGGTATACATGTACATGTACTCTTAAATCATCAATACCTCAGAAGCATCTAGTATGTGTAAATTGTATTTAAGATAATCAGCCAACTTCTTTGGGTAACCACGTGAACTAAACATGTAAGCTGTTGTTTCTGGGACAATAAGGTTGGCCCTCCCTAGACCAGTCTGGGACAGTATTGAGGTTGGCCCATCCTAAACAAGTCTGGGACAGTATTGAGATTGGCCATTCCTAGATACGTCTGGGGCAGTATTGAGATTGGTCCATCCTAGACCAGTCTGGGACTGTATTGAGATTGGTCCATCCTAGACCAGTCTGGGACTGTATTGAGATTGGTCCATCCTACACCAGTCTGAGTCAGTATTGAGATTGGCCCATTCTAGACATGTCTGAGTCAGTATTGAGATTGGCCCATTCTAGACCCATCTGTAAAATTGTGATTTAATATAACCATCAAAAGTTAACATAACAATTTAATTATGTATTTGAAAAACAGCTGTGTAATAAAACTTAACATGAAGTTTTCTTGCATAGAACCCTTTAGTTATTATAATAATTGTTTATTTATATAAAAAAATTATTACTTACCTTCATAAGTAAATAGATGTATATGTACATTCATATATGTATCATGATGATTATATAAACCTATTTTATTAGCTGAAACACATGGTAAGTTTACATATCATAAATACCTGTATATTACAGATATCATCACATGATCACAGAAATCACAACATGATCACAGACATCACAACATGTTACAGACATCACAACATGATCACAGCCATCAAACATATTACAGACATCACAACATGTTACAGGCATTAAAAATGTTACAGACATCACAACATGTCACACACACACACACACACACACACACACACACACACAACTCGTGCGGCATAACATAATTCATGATATAGAAGTATGTTCAATTTGAGAAATATCATGCAAGGTGTGTGTGACTGTCCGAATGCATTTTTTTTTGCGTTCAAACAAATAACAACAACCAAACAAACAAACGAACAAAAAATGAAATAAAATATGTGGGGAATGCACAAAAAGGATACAAAGAAATACATGTATTGACATATTAATCCTATCATTATTATTCATTAAAAATTAAAAGCAAAACCAGGTCTTTTGCAAAGGGTGAGTTTAAATTATATAAATCTCATAGAAGAACACATGATTATGCTATTGAGTTGCTTCCAAACTCTATAGTTGTAACCTACGTCTTGGTTCACTATGGAGCATGGTATGGGCACGGAAACATCACAATGGATGACACATGTGTATCAAGAAACACTCACTCCTTTGTGGACAAATGGCTTCGCTTCTTTCTTCTTTTTTTGTATAGAGGTTTGTTTTGCTTCCTTTATAAATTGATTATTGTATTTTTGTTGTTTTTCTGTTTAAATCCCCCGTTTTCTTCTTGTTCGTTTGACCAGGTTCATAGACTTGTGTATTTTAATATCGTTTTGACTTTTCATATTTACTACTTTGTCAAATTTCTATGGAACTTGCCATGGTAACCTTGTCTGCAGTGTTGATAAGTGAAACCATGTTTTTGTCTGTCCGTCTGTCTTTTGCTTTGGGATTGAAAATATATTTTCATTCAACTCTAGATTTCTTGCTATTTGCTACCCTTCAAGCCTTCATCTTACTTATTTGCTTAAGGTTTTGGCAAACATTTGCAATGGATTTTTAATACTCTTTACTGTTTTCTGCTATGAAGTTGTGACATGAGTTACAAAAATCCCAAAGCAAAAGACGGACGGATGGATTGACAGACAATTCCACATAGTTTCACTTATCAACACTGCAGACAAGGTTACCACAGAACACAAAAAAACCCACATGACCTCACTTTATCATCACTCACTGCAGATAGACAAGGCTACAACAAACAACAATACCTCACCTTATATCATCACTATAGACAGACACAGTTACAACAAACGACAATACCTCACCTTATATCATCACTATAGACAGACACGGTTACAACAAACCACAATACCTCACCTTATATCATCACTATAGACAGACACGGTTACAACAAACCACAATACCTCACCTTATCACTATAGACAGACAAAGTTTTGACAGAAAAAGTACCACATGGCTTCACTTTATCATCCACGAGGACAAACAAGGTTACCACAAACAACAATACTACATGACAGCACTCTATCACCACTATAGACAGACAATATATTATACACACTATTATGAGTCCTTTTGCATGCATATTGTCTTGTTTTACAAGCCCTCAACACTCACTATGAAAACAAACATGGTAGTTTGACATTGTAATACTAGAATCATATATATCTCTTTAAGGCTGATCTCTTATACAAATATTTTCATTCAGCTTTTTAAATCTTATAATGACCTTTAAAAGTAATACATAGAGAATATTAAATGTTGTATGCACTCGTGAAAATATTAAAGAATTCTGCCTCACGAATGAAATAATTATTTTGTTCAAGAAAAAACAACATTGAATTTTCTGTTTATTACATTTTCCCTATCTATTTTTACCATTTAAATTCATTGCATCGTGAATCAACTGTAGCGTCGTGACACATTTTACACCCATCATCAATAAGTCTGCATAGAAAGTAGTTATTATGGAATTGATAAGACACATATAAATACATCACAAACATGTTAAATGATGTTTGAAACGGTTTTAATAGTTCAAAATTAATAAAAGTTACAGACAGTGATATAAAAATATTACTTCGTAAACAATTTTTAGTGCGGATGGATATAACCAGTGAATTTTCACTGGTAAAATATAACAGATTTATCAAAAGGATGGTGTGTGCACAGAACCCTATTGATTTTGGGTGTGCATGGTTTGTCGAAGGTCAAGTCACCGTTGCTAAAATTAGAATTTTGCTTATATGTGACATGTGCGGATGATAAATTAAAAAACGAATAGTTCCTAAAAGTTTAAACTTGGTGTGTAGGTTGCCCTCAGGGGTGCACAGAACCCTATCGATTTTTGGCGTGGTCTGCCGAAGTTCAAGGTCAAGATGAACCTTAAAAACAAATGGTCCAACAAAGTTCAAACTTGGTGTGTGTGTTGCCCTTTGTGATGCACAGAACACTATTGATTTTAGGTGTGGTCTGCCATTGGTCAAGGTTACCATTGCTAAAAATAGAATGTTTGCTTATACTTGGCTTGTCCAGATGATAACTTAAAAACAAATGGTTCCACATAGTTCAAACTTGGTGTGTGTGTTGCCCTTTGTGATGCACAGAACACTATTGATTTTAGGTGTGGTCTGCCATTGGTCAAGGTTACCATTGCTAAAAATAGAATGTTTGCTTATACTTGGCTTGTCCAGATGATAACTTAAAAACAAATGGTTCCACATAGTTCAAACTTGGTGTGTGTGTTGCCCTTTGTGATGCACAGAACACTATTGATTTTAGGTGTGGTCTGCCATTGGTC
>JAUMGZ010008235.1:0-20431 GCA_032359645.1 Pododesmus macrochisma | reverse complement strand
CCACCAGTAAAACTGGCAAGTCCGTAAATGACCTTAGCTGTTGATCGGACAATAAGCCCTTAATACAAACAAACAAACTGTTTTCTTTCTTGTACATGGGCGTCGGGTTTACTTCTCTCCAGTCTGCGGGAGATTTTCGCCAACTATTTTATCTGTGACTAAAGTATGTTAAAGAATAAATTGTTGAACTAAAGCTATATAGTTATAGTTATAAATAACAATAATTTGAAGGGAACAGCATGTATCCAATATGGTATGCGTTGTCGAAGACATATACAGCATCCTTGGTTTTGCTTAAAAATGGTTTCGCTGGGGTTCTAATCCAGGACCTTTCGCGTGTAAGGCGAACGTGATAACCACTACACTACGAAACCGCTGTATCACATGGAAGGTTAATAAAAACAACACATCAAGTTTTTCTTTGGTCTGTATATCTGCTATCTCCTTCGAATGGTACTGATGGTCGCTATAGAAACGTCAGTTATGTCATGAATAAAAACTATGTTCTTTAGTGTATGTGTTCTCAATTTGCTAAAGCATTTTAAAAGACATATAGCGGGTTCAAAAAAGACTTTATTTTAAATCTTAATCAGACATCTCCAACAATGTACCACAGAATTTGTCAGTAAAAATTTTTTTTCTCTTGATTTCTCTGGGCTTTGGTTAGCACCCAAACTAGCACCCTATGGCATTATTACATTTCGTTGGGTCTGGGGTCAATATATCAACATTAATCCCAGGTGAGGTATATACTTGATGTTTTGTCTACTCGCTATAAATGTACCTAAGTCTATACTTCATGATCAGTTGTAGGTTGTGCATGGCAGTACACTTCTCATCTGTATATATATACGTTGATTTCAAAAAATTTATATATTATCTTAAAGTATTCTGGGTGTAAATGAAAAAATTCGATGATGATAATATTAGCACTAACACTGTTCCTCGCCTCTGGGTGAATAGAAAGCAACATAAACATTTTCATAAACTTTAAAAATGTAAAGGTTTTCTGCGTATTTTAATTCAAAAAAATGATATGACATTCGGGTATGTGACGCTTGTAATTTGCACTACCGCCCTTTTTAAAACAACAACAAAATATTGTGAAATTGTTTGCAGTCAGTCAACAAGGTAAATCAGGTATCTTAGTGATAACTCTTTACATATGGAATTTAATTTTATGTAACATTTAATTATCTAAATGAAAATTTAATTAAGCGACCACGTAAACAATAAGTGTATACAATTTCTAAGTAGTCAACTCTTTTATAAATGTAGAATGTATTATACATAATATTTCAGAAACCTTTACAGTGTTAATATGATAGTTGTAAACGTCGCGATAAAGTCTCCCGTGAAATAATGTGACAAAGAAAATAGTAACATTGATGGTATATACTGTTGTAGTGTATTGTTAATATACCGTGAACATAGCAGGTGCGTTGACTGATGGAGATTTCACCCACTATTTTGTCTTTGCTTAGTATGTTTCTATTTTTTTTAATATAAAGATGAAAAATTTGAAAGGACCGCCATGAATCGTTCAACACAGATAAAATTTAATTACGTAATCAAATTGTACAGCTTAAAAAGAATGTCAAAAGCTGGTTTCGCTGGGGGTCGAACCCAGGACCTTTCGCGTGTGAGGCGAACGTGATAACCACTACACTACGAAACCGCTGTGAAAAGTGACATGTTAACTTAAACTTAATTTGTCACATTCAAGGTGTGTACGGTATTTACTATTAGATTAATATCATATTTGTAATTGTAAAGTAGATTCATATAATAATTATCCATTCCATCCCAATCATTTCGGCTGTGCATATATTTAGTCGACTTCAACCTTTAAATAATTTCTTATGCTAATTGATAATCCCGGCATGCACCGCGAAAGGCAGGCTGGACAATGGCGGCCATATTGTGTGTTTTGCATCCTTGAAAACACAGATAATTATGTCATATTTTGCAGTTTTATGGACGTTTTCTACACTCGATAATCATGTAATTTAGTGCATTGAATGTTTGTGGACGTTTTTGTACATTTCATGAACATGTTGTAAACCACCGAAGAGGCGTGACAGGTATTATTTGAATGAAAATCTGTAAAATTTACAATCTTGTGAATATCTTTGTCACCTGCAAAAATATTACTCTTTGATTTGACATTTACTTGTATTTTCAGTGTGAAAGAGTGCCATGTAATGATATTTTGCATTAGTATGATTTTGCACTTCTGTGACGTGAGCATCAACGACATTGACACGTGATTAGCCAGTCGATTTTGCAGCATTGCGGGTCTGAAAAATGGAGCAACCACATGTTCGAAGATGAACAAGGTTTGTTACCACATTGTTTTATTAAACTTGAAAAATGGTGTCAGTATGTTACGCGATGAGATCATAAGTATAATTTATATGTAATTTAAGGATTCTGGAATAGTTTTATTACGTTTAATTATATTTTCTAGTGAAATATAAAGTGGCCGCCATTTTGATTTCTTCTTCTAAAATTTTAGGACAAAGAAACTGTTGTGATTAAAATGTGAAGACAAGCAATTATATGTTAATCGCGTATTTTTATTTGTTCTATGTTCGTTGAAGATTGTTTTGGTGTATAGAACATGGTATATTATTGGATCCTTCTGGCAAAACTTGACAAAAAGGCAGGACACCCCTTCAAGATGTTGTATCAAGTTGAATGGAAGGAAAACAAGTCATTTCACAAAAACTGGTTTTAAATAGCATAATTGAAGGTGCACCAACATAATTTTTGTGTTAAAATGCTCTGCAAATGTATGACATTCAATTGACCTTGAAATGGGAACTTTCTTAGAGGGACCCATTTTTGCAAATTTCACTTGAATTTGGACTTAGAATATTTTCACATGTTTCTTTTTAGTATGTGTGTAAGCATTTTCTAAACTTTGCCAATTTATTCTGTATTTTTTTGTCTTCAATACAATAAACATGATTAAGTGATATAGAATGCATGTGTGTGCTTGTAGTATTAATTATTAAACTTTTTCTGTAATTTAAGGTGTTTAAAGAAAGGTACTTTGCCAATAAGTTTCCATACATTGCCATTGGAAGTCTATACTTTGTACTGTCTTATCTCATGTATCAGGTTTATTTAGTGCTTATGTATAGCATAAATCAGAAGAGTGAAGGCACTGCACAATGAATATTTAGTAACTGTTTATTTAATGATGTCATATTAATACAGGAATGAAAGAGATAGAGCTACAAATAATCAGTATATATATGTGAGTTGCGTAAAGCCACATACAGTATATATCCCCTTCTAGTCAATCGTAGGCATTAAAGCATATAAATACAATGCAATGCAATAACATCACAATAGCATTATTATATTCATGAATAGTATGTGGACTCGCATATTGAGGAGACAGAACATACTCAGTGGTCTTATAACGCTCACCCTACCATTTTCCAAAAGTGCTAAGTTGCTTGCATTGTTACATATATATAGTTCATTGTACTGAATTGTTTGTTGAGGTGATCTTTTGTATTGCATTTAAATATAATCAATTTGGTAAATAAAATGTATGTTTGTCCTTGTTGAAAACTAGTAAGGTAGCTATGTATACAATCAAAACCCAATTTAATCATTTAATTAATAGTGGTTTTAGCATTGTTTTTACATTGATTAAAGCATTTGAAGGCAGTCCTGTCAGGAAGTCTATAAAGATCTATATAAAAATTTGAATAAAACCTTGCTTGAACTAGATAGCCATCAGTGACAGTTATGGTTGTGTGGTTTATAATTAATGCATGACTATTTCACAGTTATTGTGGGAGATTGAAGTAAGATTTCAAAGATTTGAAAGCAATTTACTTGAATTGATTATTGTTTGTTGTTGTTTTATATTACATTTTAGATTGAAACAATATATGAACAAGTAGTGTTGTGTTCTACCATAGTCTGCAATGTTACACACTTGTCCAATGTCCATGACTAGTAAAATTTGGTTTGGAATAGTGAATTTTTTCCTGCTATACATTGTATAATAGAGTATATTATTTTGCTTGACAAAGTTAAAGGTGCAGACTGCAGAGTATAGCCATTTTCTGTACATAACAGTTCATTAGATATATAACATAAATCTAATGTCTATATTAATACAAAGTCTTTTATTATCAAGCATATTGCAGTGATCTCACTGCAAAAATTCATTGAACAATGGGATTGGTAAAAAAACCGTTAGAACAAGGCCATCATGGCACCTTTAAATATGATGATATGAAAAATATTGCACCACAAGTAGAATTATATTGGTACCATGTTGCTAAAAGGGCTTGGGAGAACACTGTATTGTTTAATTTTGAGACAAAATATTCTGTAGTTAATTAATAACAACAATTTCATTAACATATTAACATGTTCAATGTGTTTGTTAAACTTAAATTCGTTTCCACAGTTATAACAATAGAGTTCAGTGTCTATTGAAACAAAGTAACTGCATGAATATGTACAACTTGACGTCAATTGATTGTTATAATGTATAATGTACACATACTTGATCACTGGTTCTACACAACGAGTATTAAAATACTCGTCCAACTCTCAGCTACTGCAACACCTGTACCCTACCTTGACATCTTAATACTAGTCTGAGTTTATAAATGAATTAAACATAGTTTAAATTTTTATGTCATTTATCAGTTTATCTAAAGTTGTCAATCGAACATTTTTCTTAGCATTTAATTTATTAGAGAATGTTGATTAAAACAGTTAAACAAGATGAGTGATATCATCAGAACGATATACATTAACAAACCATGGCCAACAATAACTGTATCAAACAATTCAACACAAAAATAAAAAGGAAATAAATTGACATCACAACAATCCTCAAGACTGGTTATCCATGCAGATTGAAGTATAAAGGTCACAATTAAAAAATATATTTTACCCGACTGTGGTAGATATAAGAAATAAATGTCCAACAGGCCTCAAAGTTGCGACCAAACTGGTCGCCATGGCAACTGAAAATTTGCATTGGCGACTGCATTGTTACCGATAAGTCGCCACATTGGCGACCGCAAAACTCCGGTGAAAAAATCACTAAAACCGTCATTTGGTTCTAAATTACTACCGATAATTTAAGCGCTTGTATTCAACGGGAAATACATGTAATTCAAGCGTCTCATACTTGAAGTGTGACAAATACAGACCAAAATGGCAAAGGAAGTCAAAGTTTATTCTTCACTTTTAAAAAAGAACTACGACCGAATATAAGGGCCTATCGAAGAAGAAACATACGTTGAAGATTTGGATGTAGCTGAAGAGCAGCGACTGTAGAAACATTTATTCAAAAAGTTTGGAAGGAACAATATTCTTGTATTTTGACTGACATTGACAGTGAAAATAAAATGCAAGTGCAACTCCATTGCGGGAAATAAACTACGGGAAGCGATGTGGTAAACGGTTGCGTGCAGTTCAAAAAGACTATTTTGATTCAAAGTTTGAACAAAAATAATGACTGAATAGTGACATAAAATGTGATGATCTTATTTTTGTGATTTATTACAGAGATGTGCAACTCAATAAAGTCAAAGACAAAATTTTGTTTTAAAATTTTTATTGCTCCAGTACTTTTTGTAGATCTAGTTGTCTTCATAAAATAAAAATAACTTTCAAATAAAATCATGATATCTGATATAAGTTCAAGTTTATAAATGGAAGAAACATATGAAATCATCATCAACGTTGACTGAGCAGAAAATTTAAAGATAATATATATATGAAAAACTAAAATGTCAACCAAGTACGCTTAAAAGTGTTTAATGTTGGAAATGAAACAAGATTCCATGACATTTAATGATATGTATAAGCATTCTGAAAATTGGATTAACTTTTTGACGCCTAACATTTTCATTTGGCGCCTAGATTTTTTTCATAAGGCCTATATTTAAAAAGTGACTTTGAGGCCTGTCCAAGGAAGACTACTCTTTCTGTGTGTTGCGTCAATTGTAACTTTTGGATTCTTTGTGTTGAAAATAGAAAATTACTGTGGGAAAATGTTTGTTTACAGTGACTGATATTGATGGACATATATAACTTCTTGCTTTTTCTACTTTGTTAAATGTTTGTAACAAGTCTATGTGAAGAAAAAAGTGAATGTGGTTTTAATTTCTATATAAGCGGTTTATCCATGGATGTAATATTTCACAATATTTTTATGTTATGCAAGTTTATGTTGTAACAAAATGCCTTCAAAACCTCATGGTATTTTAATTTACCTATAATTTGTTGTCTAAAATCAAATTTCTCCTTTATTAGCTGCCGTGTAAACTCAGACTGGTTTTCAATTAACTATGACCCAATTAATAGAGTCACTTAGGAATTTATTTCAGATTTCATATAGATGCAAACTGTTAAATTTTGCCAAGTGGGACATTGCTTTTAAGACATGGAAGTGTGTTGATAGATCTAGAATATACAGATCTAGAAATGACAAGAGCTGATGTCATAGAAACTCGATTGAGAACCAAAATACAGAATTTCTCTTTAATACCAGTATACAGTTGCAAAATATCTTTATTGTTAATGAACAACTAATAAATCAGCATTAAAGAGTTTTGTAGTGTAGATCGCTAGATGGGCCATTAAAAACTAAGAACAATTTTTTTTCTTAATGGGGCAAGTTTTTTTTTGCATTTGCCTGCTCATTCTCGCCATGGGGAGATTTTTCTTGCCTAGACAAGTTCTCTTTTAAGTTGCGAGAATTTTTTAATGGCCCTTCTACACTATCGTAAAAAAGTGACATCATTTTTTTCAAAGAATTGTTGAAGAAAAGTTTGAGATGCATATATGAGTTGTCTCCCATTGTTTGGATATCATATTGTTTACATGTCCTTAGTTTTGTCATGGCAACATGAAAGAAAGAATACCACTGTGCTATTTAGTTGAATTTAAAAGGGCAATTAGCATTCTTTTAGAAGAAAAACAAGTTCTAAAGATTATTAATGGAGTATGTATGCATATATACAAAGTTCATATCTGTTTTGAAAATCAAATTTTTTTTCTTGGCAAATACAAACTGAAATGTTTTGAAAACCAGGTATCATTTCTGTTTAATTGACACTGTTTGCTCTGTTTCACCATAATTATTGTACCAACAAATGAAATTGTAAAAGGTGACTTGAAAACAAGTATACCAACTAAAATGACAAAAAAGGCCTTTTTTAATAACAGTCAGGTCTTCATTATCCACAATTATGAAGGTTTGATAAAATGTAAGGGTTAACAATGCAACATCCCTTAAATATCCATCACATAGGGCATTTGTTGAATTGCGTGAGACATTAGCTTGTATTTATTGTGTACGGTGATGACAAAAATAAGGCAACTGAAAGTTTGCTGTAGATGGCATGTCAACATGACCAAAGCAATGTAAGCTTTAGTATAAATGTTACTTTGTGTGAGCTGTAGAATTATTTATATGATAATTCAATATACTTTTCATATTAAATGCAAGTTCGGCCACAATACAACAAAAACGTTAAGTGTAAAATAAATGAGGTTTATTATTTCTTTATTTAACAGGGCAGTTTGGATTTTAGCAGTCCACTGTTTGGCTTGTCAGATAAAGGGGATTCCACCAAAGATAAAACCAAAAGACTCTCATTTGATTCTAGAAATGGCTCGGAAGAAAAAGAGGATTCCGATGTAGATGTCTCTGGCACAAATTCAAGGTATACAAATTATACTAACTGAAGACTGTTCCATTGAATTAGTGTGGGGAAATGTCATGACTATTAAGATAATATATATCTTTCTGTATTTTCCCTTCCTTATTAAGACTTTTTCTCTTTGTAGCTCAAGTTCAGGTTCTGAATCTGAATCGGGGTCAGCCTCTGGAACTGGATCTGGATCTGACACAAAGCCTGAACCGAAAAAGACTTTGAAGAATTTAGGGATTTCTTCGGGTGACAGCGATCACAGTAATGGAAGTGATGACAGTCATGAAGAAAAAGGGGATTCTGATGAAGATGAAGAGGAAGATCATGAAGATAGAAAAGACAAGCTAAGAGTAGAAACAACATCAGATTCACAAGATGCACATCCGAGTGCCCCAGCGCGGAAGGGAAGACCAAGAAAACAAAGCGGTGGAGATTTAAAAGTAATAAAAGAGGTACTTTGTTAATGTGCCGAGGTTTGATAGTTAATTGGTGTGGCATCCCTTTAGAAGAATTTCATTGAAGAAATTTTTTTTAACAACAACAAAAGCCTATGATTTATAAAACAAAAACAATTTTATTCAAATTCTTGAATCTAAACAAATATATTTGCCTGGTAATTAATACACATATTGGAATATGAAACCCAAAATAAGAAATATTCGTCTGGTTACACGTTTATGAGTATTATTCCTATTTGTCATAGCTATGGACATAGAATTTTGAATATTTGAGCTTTACGCACTTGCAAATATAATAATGACCTCATCCTTTCTTTGATAGTTATTCTTTTTCCTTACATTTCCTTTATTGTTGACAAGATTTTGTGAAAGTATCATCCCGAATCTGCTCCAAGACCTGTGCTTGATCTCTGTGTTGATTATACTATTCTCCTAACAGAAATGGTACCTTCTTTATATGTTAATTAAGTTCCTGTTTCATCATGTTTTATAATTCACTTTTTGTTTACAGCTCTTAGAAGAAAATCCTGATCTTTATGGCTTGAGAAGATCTGGAAGGCAGAAAAAGGAACCAGTTCGTTATACAACATTAGTAAGTTCACAAGTGAAAGTGCTGTGTTAACTGGTTCAATGGTTAATTCAAATTAAAGTTAGTTTTACAATTCAAGAAATGTACTTTAGAAATTAATGTTGCAAATCTTTTGTTTATTGTGGTGTTATACTGATGAGAGGTGCTTTACTTCAAGAATTTTAATTTTATTGATACTTTGAATTAAAGACAATTCTTAGGGAATGTATTGTTTAATGTCAGATAGCAGTGCAATGCAGCTCAAAACAAAAAACAAAAAACTCCCATCAGTCAAAACTACCATCACTAAGGAAGCAAAATATAATACAATAAAGACTTAAGTTAATGTCAGAAATTGCTAAAAATCAACACACAAGTGCCAAGACTATTTTTGTCAATTTTAGTTCCTTTGACACAGCCTTATCAGTGAAGTCCACATATTCATAATGATGCTGCTTGGTTCATACACATTTTAGGGCATCTGATTAGACACTGAAAAAAGATGTACAAGAAAGAAATTTTAGTTGCCTCCCTTGAATAATATTTCTTTTAAAAAATGACTCTCCTGATAGAGAGTCATTTTTTAAAAGAAATATTTTTCAAGGGAGACATGAAATATGTAGTTTTCAACAGTAATGTATTGTATATCCGAGACTTCTAGGTCTCTAGGATAAAAGACAGCAAATTTCTTAAAAATTCCAATCAAATGTTCATTTGCTTTAAACTTTGCTATCAGGTAAGGTCACAAAGGTCTAAAGAATGATTTAATGTTTCTAGGGATTAAATTTATCATATACAACCACTTTACAGTGCATGTCAGATATAGCTTTATGTCTCTGTCAGAATAAGAATTGATATAAGAAATACCTTGGTTATTCTCTACTGTATGTAAACACTTGGTAAAGACACAGTTAAACCATGGAGATGGCATGGAATCTTTTATATTGATATTCACTTTAAAGAAATAGTTATTTTGTATTTAAACCATTGTGATCCTATTTACTTACAGAATGATAGTGATGAGGATGGCCATAAGAAAAGTAAGCGGGGTAGACGGAAAAGGTACATCTTGCAAAGTTGATTTAGATTAATATTGATTTAGTAAATTTATGCTGACCAAAAATATGTTTATGCCCCCGCTACGAAGAAGAAGGGGCATTAAGTGTTTGTTTTTTCTGTCCGTCTGTCTGACGGACACACTTTGCTAAGACTTTTTGATCGACTCCGTTTACTATGAAGTTTTAGTCCAACAGACTTGAAACTTCATATGTGGTTTCATCTTAAAGGGTTCTTCATGCAAGATCAAAGGTGGGTTCCTACGACCTTTCGTGATGTAGATTTTCAACTTCATCGATTTCACTTAGAATCTTGGTTGGACTTTTTGATCAACTCCGTTTACTAGGAAGTTTAAGTTCAACAGACTTGAAAGTTCATATGCGGTCTACCTTAAAGTGTTCTACGTGCAAAATCAATGGTGGGTTCCTACGACCTTTCGTTACCCAGATTTTCCACTTCATTGATTTCACTTAGAATCTTGGTTAGACTTTTTGTATGACTCTATTGGTTTACGGGGAAGTTGAAGTCCCACAGACTTGAATCTTTGTATGTGGTTTCCCCTTGAAGTGTTCTACATGCAAAATCAACCTATGACCTTGCGTGACCTAGATTTTCTTTTTCATTGATTTCACTTAGAATCTTGGTTAGACTTCTTTATCGACTATGTTAAGGAGGAAGTTTAAGTCGAACAGACTTGAAACTTTTATGTTTCTCTTAAGAGAATTATACAAACAAAATCAAGAAAGTACCATTAGTTGGGTTCAACCTTTTGTGACCTAGATTTTCAACTTAGAATCTCAAAGATATTGAAAACTGTTAGTCCGAAGGAAATGTCTGGTAAAAATCCATTCGAACTGACAAAAAATTGAGAATTTAACAACTGATTTCAATCAAGGGACTGATAAAGTTTTTAAAAGGACTGATACCTCAGAAAAAATTTCAAGAACTCTGAATCTTAGTTAAAATCTTTACCTTTGCTTCGACTTTCACTTTGCAAAAGCGTTTGCATGTTTATCAAACATTCTCTAGTTGAAGACATAGACATTCATATAGAATATCCACTTGATAAGAGAAAATCCCATTTTAGGCAATTTAGACGAAGATTCCAAGGTAGACTTTTTTCGTACAAATCCAATCTGTTGTTAACTATTCACACTTTCAACTTGGTAGGAATCATCCCAGGGGAAAGGCAATTTAGACTTGTTTCAATGAAGGGGCTACCTCCAGGGGATAAAAGGGGGATTGAAGAAAATCTCAAAAATCTTCTACAAAACAAGAAGGCCTAGCTAGAGCTTAATGCTTGGGTACACAGTAGCCTTTGGACATGGGTAATCAAGTTGTTCAAGGCGTGATCCTGGGGTAAAAACTAGGTGTAATATATGTTTTTGGGTCAAAGCTCAACACTTCAGCAAATATGTAAACTTTGCACATTTCGGCTCCTTATCCAAAACTTTTGGACTAATTTCAATCAAACTTGGTCGGACGCTTCCTTAGGGTAAGGAGATTTAGTTTTATTAAAACGATGTGGCTGGGCCTCCAGGGGTTTCTGGAAAGGTGGTAAATTTGACAAAATTTCAAAAATCAATAATGCCTAGAGCTTTATGTTTGCATGTGTAGTAACTTTGGTGCAGAGAGGTCTCTTGGGTCAAAAATAGGTGATACATTTTTGGGTTAAAGTTCAACACTATTCATATACTGCACTTATCTTAACTATTCATATTTTTAAGGCTCCAATACCATTTAATAGACCAATCAGGGATTTTTCTAGGCTTTTTGGGAATAAGCTTTGTGCATCAAATTGGGAATTTTTAATCACAACAATTGAGATTTTGGGAAAATTTAACAAGTCAACAAAGGTGTTTGTTATATTTATGAAAGACATAAAAAAATCTTATCAAAAACCAAATTTTGGTTATGTTCCAACCAGATGGTCAGTAAGGGTCCATAGGTCTCTTGTTTTCCTGAAAATCTTTGATCCATTTTAAAAATGAATGATATTTCAGATCATGTTTTTTTATTTTTACAGTACTGATGATTGGAGCCAGGCTGAGGCACACAACAGTTCTGATGAATCTGCTGATAGCAGTGCAAGTTCAGAAGGAAGTTACACACGTGTTAGTAGACAGAGGTAAACTATTTATAGAGTTACTTATAATCATGTATATAAACCCATAGACTCTTATAATGATGTTACTCTTCGGGGATTTTCCTACTCTTTTTCAACTCAGATCAGGAATTTTCAATCACAAAATAGCCAAATTGGGGAAAATGTGATTTGGAAAAGAACATAGAAAATTGTGTACACCATTTCAATTCATGTTAAATTTGTGTAAATTGGGGAAAATGTGATTTGGAAAAGAACATAGAAAATTGTGTACACCATTTCAATTCATGTTAAATTTGTGTATTTGTATGCCCCCGCACAACTTTGTTGGAAGTATACTGTTTTATCCTCCATCAGTCTGTCAGTCTGTCAGAGTCCCACTTCAGGTTAAAGTTTTTGAGCAAGTTATTTTTTTGTGCCAAATCTCCTTTAATACTTTAATCCTTCAGTTGGACTCGTCTTTTATTGATTTTTCTGTGTTTTTGGACTTAGTCTTGTATTTGGTTAATCTGTGTGAATAAAGTCTTGGAGCAGGTTTCTGTATCATGCCATACCTCATTTATTACTGTCCCTATGCTTAGGAAACTTCAAACCATATGTTATAGGTATGTATTAACCAAAAGTGGTACTGCATACCCTTCTTTTTTGTGTTTTTGACTAAGTCTAAGATAAGTTGGAATCTGTGGTTAAAGTTTTTGAGCAGGTTTTAAGTCCAAGTGGACCAAAGGTCCAAGGTGGACTTTTCTAGTACAAATTCTGTCTGCCGATTGTTGTCTGTTGTTAACATTTGCTTTAATCAATACCTCTGAAACTACTAGGCTGATTTCAACCAAATTTGGCAGGAAGCATCCTTAGGGGAAGATGATTCAAGATTGTACAAATAAAGACTCTGACCCCCCCCCCCCCAGGGGACATGTGGGCGGGACAAAAAGGGGTAAATTTGACAGTAAGCCTTTAAACAACATCACCTCCGAGACTATTGGGCAGATTTCAACCAAATTAGTCAGGAAGCACCCTTAGAGAAAGAGGATTCAAGATTGTACAAGTGAAGTTTCTGACACCCCAGGGGAGAGGTGGGCCCCCAAATAGTGGTAAATTTGACAGTATGCCTTTAAACGACATCTTGTCTGAAACTAATGGGCATATTTCAACCAAATCTAGCAGGAAGCATCCTTAGGGGAAGGGGATTCAAGATTGTACAAATGAAGACTCTGACACCCCAGGGGACAGGTGGGCAGGGCCAAAAGGGTATATTAAACAGTATGCTTTTAAAAGACATCTCCTCTGAAACTATTTGGCAGATTACAACCAATTTGGGCAAGAAGCATCCTTTTGGGGAAGGGGATTCAAGATTGTACAAAAGAAGTCTGACTCCCAGGGGACAGATGGGCGGGGCCAAAAGGGGTGAATTTGACAGTATGCTTTAAACGACATCTCCTCTGAGACTATTGGGCAGATTTCAACAAAATTTGGCAGGAATCATTCTTCAGGAATGGGATTCAAGATATATTGACTCAAGTTTGCCCTGGACGACACAGGTAAGGGTCGAATGGCTCTTGTTTCATTTTGCATCTATAATTTTCTTTTTCTCTCCCCTTGTTCTTTTTTTTTTTTTATATCGACATGATTGGAATTGGGAATTTTTTGAGTTGACATTAGGATTTTGGAAGGGTCCGTAAACAGGGCCTAAAAACAGCCTAGGAAAAAGTCAGCTCCTGTTTGTATCATTTAAGCTGACAAAGAATCAATAACCATGTTATTAAATGTCGAATAATGAGCTATTTTTGAGCCCAAACAATTTACACCATGATCATATATATTGAAACAGGAATTTTTAGCCCCAAAAGTGAAGATATTGACCTTTTGATCAAACAGTATTTAATACATGGGCATCAACTACAGTAGAAAGATGCATTTGAAAATTGAAATATCACGTTCAAAGGAAGTACTGATTTAGTAGAAGTACAGAATTAAATTTGAACTTTTTTTTCAGAAAAATCAGGTACACCAGAAGTTATAATCTGCTTGTAATATCGGGTACAGAGGAGCAATTTCAAAGTTAAATAAAACCATTAGCTCTGTGATCTTTGTGATAGGGCTAGCCCAAAATGAACACCACTATCACTGCATGTTAAGATAAATAAAAAAACACTTTATTTTTTAAAGGGTTCCAGTTAGAAAGCAATCTTCAAGGAGACCTGTTAAGCCAAAGAGAGGTCGAGGCCGAGTTAGAAAGTCTGTTAACTTGTCTGATTCGGAAGAATTTGACAGCGAGGATGAAAGGAGATTCTCAGCAAGGGCACAACCCAAGAAAACAGTCAGGTAAATAAAAATATACAAAAATTATTTGCTTACCTTTCTCTAATGCATATATATTTATATGAATTCTAAAACTAAAAGAATGTCTTTGTGTTATTGATGCTTCTTTTTATGTTTATTTGGATGAAAACTGATACTATCATTCATAAAAAAATTGTTTCATGTTCATTATATCATCATTATTCTAGCTCACCTTTGATTCCATGCATTACTTTAAAAACAATGTGTCCCATTGGTCGAGTACATAATAATTACATAAAAAAAATAGAGCTAGTACTGTACAAACTTACATGTTGAGTCCTGGGTTGTTATGACGTAAAAATTAAGGTTTACAACACATGAAAGAAATGGACTTTGAAATAAACAAATATTTGACTTAGCATAACTATACCCTTAAACTGATGTACCATGATAGATTTACAAGACTGTCATCAGATTAGTTCACTAAAACATACTGTTGGAATCACTCGGTCAGTTATTTTGTTCAGTATTTATTTTTACTTAAAGTCCAGAAACTTTGTCTTCTGCAACTTGGGACGTTAATGTATTATGTAATAAGAAATGACCCAAGTATTACAGTGCATAATAAAAACTACTTCAATAATACTATAGATATTTCTCCCTTGTTCTTGCTCATTTTCATGTCAATCGTCAATGAAATATCAAACACTTAATCTATGTTAAAGGGAGATAATACTGCTTTACTCATAACTGTCATACAACATTGAAGCTTTCAGTTTGATAATATTAAAAAGCATGTGTATTTGTATACTATGAATACTTCTAAACTTTAACAACCATTGACTTGAATCTTCCTGATGTCTTTAGGACATAATACCAACAGTTCCTACATCTCATCATAAAAAGTATTGAAGAAAAGAGTATTTAAACTTTGTTGATCTTGGAAATATTAATATGTATTGCTAAAAAAGCATTATACTAAAGAATCAACAGTAGTTCTGAGTTTGCAAGATGTAAAGTTCAGATTAAAGGGCAATTCTGTTAAACAATGGCTTGGAGAAATAAGAAATGTTTCACAAGTTTGAACATTTTGATTATTTAGGCGAAAAAAAAGTCAAAGTAAGTGCTTTGTACCACGGAGGAAGTCCACTAAGAAAAGTGTTAGGTAAGGCAAGATAATTATCTTTTTTATCTATGCCTAGTTTAATATTGTTATTTGTTCCAATAGGGCTGTTCCAGAAAAAGCAAGGAAGAACATTGGTATGCAAAATGTCACTGAGAACATGTGTTGAAATAACATGTAAAAAGCAAAATTATTCAATGACAGACTTAAGTTTTTGGAACAGCTCTTATGTAGTATGTAATATAGTGTTTGTTATCTTCAGTTCATGTTGAAAGTCATATGTGTTTATGAATTTTTTTCAGTCTTTGATAGACGTGTCTCCCAAATGTGATATTGGTAAATTAAAGGTCTGAGATCACAAGCATGTCTGAACCGAATTGAATTAAAACTTGATGTGCATTTATTTTGTTTTTATTAGGTTGAATGTTTGAAAGCAAAGTTTAGGTTCATTAGGTCAAGGTCAAAGGTCACATGATTGTCAATTTTATAGTTGGTCAGTTTGCAACGTTAGACCCTAGTGTAATGCCAATGACTAGTAAAATTTGGTTCAGACTAGTGGAAGTGATTCAACTTGGTCTTAAACTGCTATACAGTCAAACCTGTCTATAAAGACCACCCAAGAGATCAAATGTGGTCTTTATATACAGGTAAAAATAAGTGTAATTTGACTTCAAAGGACCTGAGTTAAGTGCTCTTTTGGAACAGATGGTCTCTTTATAGAGGTGGTCGCTAAACCGGGTTGCACTGTAAATTGTATAGTTAAACATCTGGTGTCACATGTTTGGTCTAGTGCTTGAAAAATTTAATGGCACTGACTGTAGCACAATTGAATTGGGAGCACAGCTTTGTACAGTTACAAATTAAGACTCTCCTGCATGTACATCATCATAAGAAGGTTTCTGTGAACCCTTTGATGCATAAGACTAATATGTATACTTGTTGAGCTTCCAAAGAATATTTGCTTGAACACACAGTTAAGTGAAACCATTTGTTAATGTGCATATTGATAATGTGATTGTCGCATTTCAAACATAACATTGCCCTTATTAACATCTGTACCTTGCATTAGTGCACTTGTTCTTTGTAACATTATTTGGTACGACAGTACTGTAATTCTAAGTTGGTTTGTGCAGCTGTTTAAAAGAATGCATGTATGATCAAGCTGTGCTGAGGAAGAAGCAGAGTATTTAAAGGTGGTTAATTCAACTATGATTGTTCGATTGGTTGGTTACTGCGTTTCATATGAAATAACGATTAAGTGTCTTTTTGGTTATTAATGTGGTTCACCAATACCAAAGAAATATAATGCAAAAATATGAAGTATATTTATTATTTATTTTTGAGTTGTGAAGAAAGAATATTAAACTAAGCAAAGAAATTATGTTTCACTTACAGTTACAAAGAAGAATCAGAAGGTCAAACAGACTCTGATGACCTTATAGAAATGCAGGTGGATGAAACAGCTGAGCCACAGGAGGAAGATAATAGAGAAACTATAGAAAAAGTGCTGGATGATAGGTTTGGTAGAGTCACTGGTAAGTCAACCTCAAACATGATAGGTTTGGTAGAGTAGTAAATTAGTCCAACTCAAACATGATAGATTTGGTAGAGCAGCTTGTTATATAAACACAAACATGATATATTTGGTAGAGTAGCTTGTTAGTAAAACACAAACATTATCAAGTTGGTAGAGTAGCTTGTTAGATAAACACAAACATGATAGATTTGGTAGAGTAGCTTGTTAGCTAAACACAAACATGATAGATTTGGTAGAGTAGCTTGTTAGATAAACACATACATGATAGATTTGGTAGAGTAGCTTGTTAGATAAACACAAACATGATAGATTTGTTAGAGTAGCTTGTTAGTTAAACACAACCGATAGAGACATTGTAGAGTAGCTTGTTAGATAAACACAAACATGATAGATTTTGTAGAGTAGCTTGTTAGATAAACACAAACATGATAGATTTGTTAGAGTAGCTTGTTAGTTAAACACAAACGATAGAGACATTGTAGAGAAGCTTGTTAGATAAACACAAACATGATAGATTTGTTAGAGTAGCTTGTAAGTTAAACACAAACGATAGAGACATTGTAGAGAAGCTTGTATGTTTGACTTTTCCCATTGAAATGCTGTCTTGCATCTATCTGTTTTGGCATGAAGAAGTTTGTTCAAGGCCCTGACCCTTCGTGATATGAAATCATAAGATATTTAAATAACTAAAAAATGTAAGATAGGTAGTATTTCAGAAATGTTGTATGTTGAAACATTGTCTTGGACTTTCACTATAAGATTCATTTGTACTTGAAAATTTTAGTGCTTAACACTTTGTTATGTAAAGGTACTTTAATGTGTCTATGGCAATAATGTTGAATTTTATTTTGTGAAATGTTATTGAGTTTATTTTTACTGAAATACAATTTTGAATAAAGGTAAGGTAAAAAATTTCTTCATAATTTAGCTCAAGGTTAGAGTCAGAACCTGTGATGGGACTCTTGACCCTTTGTGATTTTATATGAAATATTTATGGCATATTGAAATAATTTTGTTTATTTCATAAAGCTGTTGGAAGCAAGACAACATTTTATAATGTTGATGATGTTGGGGATCCTAATGCAGGCTGTGATCAGCAGAAAGAACCCACAGCAAAACAGTTCCTTATCAAATGGAAAAACTGGGCTCATATACACAACACGTGGGAATCACTAGACACAATCAAGGAGCAGAAAGTAAATGGATTTAAAAAAGTGGAAAATTACATTAAAAAGATGGAGGAAATCAATGAATGGTTTGTTAAATTTTCATTAAGATAAATGAAATAAGGTGTTAAAGAAACATCAAAAATAAATTTCTGGAAGAATAGTTTGCACTATAGTGATTAAGAGACCCTTTTCAAGTGTATGCACTTATGTTGGTCATATGTCAATATCAATTTAAACTTGGATTTAATAATGAATTGTTCAAATATCAAACCATTTGTGATCTTTATGTGTTTTTAACAATTATTCAGGAAAGATGGTGCCAGTCCCGAGGATACTGAATATTATGATTGTCAGCAAGAGATGATGCAAGATTTACATCAACATTACATGCATTGTGAAAGAGTCATAGGTAAAAGAATAACTTATTCTCCAGAGACAGAACTACACTTGCCCTTAATCATGATAAGTAGCAGTTGTATTTGAGAGAACTCTAATATATGTTTTATATTCAACCTGTCTAGCTCTCCTATTCAAAGTGTAGGACAAGTTTATGTTATCACTCGGGTGTTGGCATTGCAGTTTAAAATTTTGCTGACAGTTCCTCCAGTGACAGATATTTGATCTGTTTCACTAAACCTTATCTTAGACCAATATGGTTGTAAACAGCTTACAAGCCATAAACTTTAACATACATTTGGGGTTATTTAGGGGTATTTTACGTAGTCAAATATCAGGTTATATTTTTGAAAAAAGTTTCTCCAGTGAGCCCAATACAGAAAAAATATATATTTGTGTATACACTTTGAATAATGATTGGAAGAAGCTCACATGAAATAAATGTAAGTCACTTTGACATGCAGTTTTGGTTCTTGAGAGGTATTATACCTAATCAAATATCAGGTTTAAGTTTTTTCTGAAAGTTCTTCAGGTGACCAATATTTTATATCTTATTTTCTACTATGAATTTGAATATTACCTGCATCAGTTTGTTAGTGATATGCAGAGACTAAATGATTAAGGTTAAGTTAACATTTGGTTAAAGTTTCATCACTCGTGAGCCATGGTTAAAGTTTTTTAAAACTTGATTGAAATGAAGTCTTGATAACAATATATGGTATTTTTGTAAGAAAAGTTTTATTGATATAAAATAATATTATTTTACAAATGCAAAAATACTGTAAGTTTTTGAATTGTTTCAAAAAGAAGATATAATGATAACACAAATTTGCCTTGATTGTAACCAACAATGGTTATCATTGCATAATTCAGATGAGAAAAAAGAAATAATTTTAATTTCTCTTGACTAGATTATTTTAATATTTTATATTTCAGCTCATTCCAATCAGAAGATGGCCAATGAGAACAATGGTTTTCCTGACTACATGTGTAAGTGGCAGGGTTTACCTTACTCGGAATGTACTTGGGAAGAAGGAGAACTAGTTACAAGGAAATTCCAAACAGCCGTAGATGAATATCAAGCTAGAAACAAATCTCAAAGGATACCTACTAAATTGTCAAAGGTACTCATTTCCTTCCTGTATCTTATTTATGTATTTTCTCATCGATAACAACAGACAAGACTATGATAAATTATCATCATTATACATCAGATCACCTAGATTATTTAAGCAACTTATTATTAGGGGGGGTATACTGAAATCAGCCTGTCTGTCTGTCTGTAGACAAAAGTTTGCCCGTGTATACATTCTCTCATTTTCCATTGAATGTTTTTCAAACTTTGTGTGAAGTATCGTTACCTCATGTAGTTGTGTCCCCTTCTTGATTTTCTATTCCGTCGCTTTTAAAGAGAATTCTGCCCCTTTTTCGAAATCTGTAGACAAAAGTTTGCCTGTGTATACATTCTCTCATTTTCCATTGAATTTTTTTCAAACTTTGTGTGAAGTATCGTGACCTCATGTAGTTGTGTCCCCTTGCATGCTTTTCTATATTTCGTCACTTTTTAGTCCATCTGGACCGAAGGTCAAAGGTAGGTGGACTTTTCCCATACTAATCACGTACGTCGTCCGTCATAAACTTTTTACAATTTTTAAGCACTGGACCAATTTCATCCAAACTTGGTAGGAAGTATCCCTAGGGGAAGAGGATTCAGATTTGTTCAAATGAAGTGGCTGGACCCACAGGGGCACCACTAGGGGGCCTAAAGGGAGACATTTTGACAAAACTTTAAAAAAAAAATGTCAAACTTTGTGTGAAGTATTGTTACCTCATGTAGTTGTGCCCCTTGTGTGATTTTCTATTTCGTTGATTTTTAAGAGAGTTATGCCCCTTTTTTAGGAATGTAGACAAAAGTTTGTTCGTGTATACATTACCTCATTTAGTTGTGCCCCTTGCATGATTTTTAGTCCATCTGGACCAAAGGTCCAAGGTGGACTTTTCTCATACTAATCCCGTCCGTCGTCCGTCCGT
>JAUMGZ010008224.1:0-10279 GCA_032359645.1 Pododesmus macrochisma | reverse complement strand
CTTCAAAACCGGCCATTTGCTACAAAAACCCGTCTAATATGTTAAATAAGATTCTTAAAGGAAACTGCATACCAAATGTTAAAAGGAAAAAATTATTTTTAAGAAAGTTATAGCATTTTCTCAAAATACCCATTTTTTGGACAATTTTGGCTGCTTTTCCTAAAAAAATTGTGCAAATTAAAAAACGAAAACTAATATGCACATTTACATCATATACTCTAGCATCCTTCCAAGTTTTGCTGCAACTCCTTCATCCGTCTAGGAGGAGTTCCTCTGACAAGGATCCAGGTGGACTGACGGACGGACAGACGGAGTGCGTCACATTATACCCGAATTTTCTTCGAAAAGTGTGGGTATAATAACACAAATAGTTTTGATACAGATTGAATTATTAATAATGACAAACATGCATGTTAATGAGCCTCTATAAACATACCTTGTATCTTTATGTTAATGAGACGCGATAAACATACCTTGTGTCTTTATGTTAATGAGTCGCGATAAACAACCCTTGTGTCTTTATGTTAATGAGCCATGATAAACATCCCTTGAGTCTTTATTATCATGAGCCGTGATAAACATCCCTTGTGTCTTTATGTTAATGAGCCGCTATCAACATTCTTTGTGTCTTTATGTTAATGAGCCGTGATAGACTTACCTTGTGTCTGTGAGTCGTTGATATGGAATACAGATGGCGTCTCTGTGTGCCAGTAAATCATCATAAACCTGGTTAGGAGTAACCTTACTCATGTCAGCATCAGATGGATTCATCTCTGGCACTGTCACTATATGATCTCTCACACGACATCCCTGTTTACAATGTAGACAAGTTATATATTATGTATACCTAAAGACTTACAATATGTTGTACATAAAGACAGAGAACCCTTGTGGGAGAGTGAATATGCATTAACCTGATTTTCTACAATCTTGATCCCCAGAATATAAGTTGGATTAATACGTAGTTCCTAACACTTTCATCAAACCGTTACAATATCTGTTAACATTTTATTCTTATCATCTTAAAAAAAAATCATTTTAATTTTATTATCATTTTTATTTGCCTCAAACACATTCAAATTAACTGCATTAGAAACAAAAGATAAATCCAGTTAAAAGGTTAGTAGTTTTTTTTAGATATAAATTCAGTGTAAATAACAGTGGAGTACTTCTATGATGAATCCAGTTTAAATGGCAGTAACATATTTCATACTATGTGGCATATTTTTAAAGTGCAATAATAAAAATACAACAGATTCATCTGGTTAAAATTGTGTTGAACATGTTTAATTGAAACAAGCTCTGACTGAAACACACACATGTGCCAAGAAATCTCAGGACAAGGTTAAATTTTCATATTCAGGGGCCATAATCAATACTTGCTGTCTTATTCTCTTGCTCTACCAAAAACACTTTTTGTGTTAAGAGCTTATTGTCCGATCAACAGCTAAGGTCATTTACAGATGTGCAAGTTTTACTGGTGGAGGAAAACGCAGTAAACCACCGACCTACGGCAAGTAACTGGCAACTTTCTCACACTAGGCCGTTCTGGACGGGAATCGAAGCTAGGAGGTGAAAGGCTCTTATGATTACACGTCGGTTTTCAACCATTGGGCCACTGCGGCCCCTGCTCTACCGAAGAAGATTTCTACGACCACAACGCACTGACTGACATAGCAGCATTTCAACCAGAGCCTCAATTGTTAGGTATCTTAACAAACTTTGGAGAGAAAAACAGCTATTTGACAAAACTTAAGTGTTGTGCTGAAAAGTAAAGATATTTTGAAATCAAAAAGCTGTTTTTTCATAAAACATTAACCAGAGATCATACAAACAGAACTGACCTTGTTTTGTTGAGTTGGATCAAATCTAAGAGTTTTCTGGTGACAGCATGGATAAGTTCCAATACATGAGTATGGTCCACCGTCATTCTCGTAGCGAGGTGGCTCTGGGTGATATTTACAATGCCCGAACTCTGAGCATGGAAAACTGTCCCCACATCGTGTACATGTTAGATCATTGATGACACCCCAGATCCTCCAATATACCTCCCTCCAAGACTTCAGCTGACTCTTGATTTCCAGGAGGTAGTCATTGACATCAAATGAATTATCACGAATATGACAGTATGTTAGTTTACCACGCTTGTCAATGGTCATCCTAAAGGGAGATTTTCAAACACATTATATTTACTGTTGACAAAGTCTTTAGGATATTCTTTCACCTGTTTATCTCTTACAGTTATATTTTGTAAATTTTAAAGCAAATATAGAAAAACTGATTCATAAATTGTTATAAATTTGCATATTTTCAGCACATTGTTATTCACTACTCAATACTTTGATCTGGTTAATATTTTACATAAATAAGAAAAAAGTTACCTGCAAGGCATGCACTTGACTTTCTTCTCCAGTGTGGATGTCAAGATTCTTTTACATATAGAGCACCTGTTTTAATATGAAATTACGGTAATAATATGTAACTTCATCAACATAATTCATTCCGCAAGTAGACAATAAATCTAATGATATACAGTGTAGCTTTATTATATCAATTGAGGGTTGTGAATTAGAATATACAACATTTCTATTCAATGGTGCTCAAATGCATATACATGTAGGTTAGGCCGAAATTAAAATATGATGTGTTTGGCATGGTGGTTGTAACAATTCAACGATATCCATGCATCCATTATAACATAACAAAAACTGCATGATGTCAGTTGTCTTGGGTATACAATGTACTGTATCAGTAAAATTATAATTCTTTCTTGAGCTATTCTTTTGAGTTATCTCCCTTCTGATTGCCAAACAATATGGAGGGAGATGATGAACAGTTTGTCAAAGAGTCTGTAAAGTCAGATATTTGGGAGAATTTTAAATTCAAAGCCATTAAGACAAATGACTATGTATACATAATAGACAAGACAACTCATGTGTACTGAAATGCAGTGATAAAATATTATTGAATCATGACAATCTTGATAATATAAGTTTTGTAAATCTTCTGCAATTTCACGAATCTTCTCAAAAATAGGAGTTGCATGTCATATCTAATACCTCTGTAAAGTTTAAAAAAGATCAGTTTGAAACAGTGGGCATTCCAGCTCACACAACATTGATACCATCAGCATATAAAAGTGAAAAACTGAATAAATTCAAATGTTAAATCTACCAAAAGTTTCTGAAAATTCTTCACAAGAGGTGCACTTCTTCAATATCACTCTGGATGACCAGTGAAAGTTAAAAAAAACAAAACAATCCACTCAAATCTATAAGTATTCACGACTACATGTATTCTGTATCCTAAGTTAACAGACCTATGAACAGACATTGCCATACCATAATATACACAGTCTAGGAAGGGCATTTGAAAAGTCTACATGCTATAAACACTAGTGACTGATATCTTATTGCTTTGAATGGTAGGTTTTTGGTGATCTCATGAATCAGATGTACATTTCAAAGATGCTACTTGAGTTACTGTGGAAATAGAAAATTGAAATATTACCTGAATATGGAGCTTGCATTTTCTGGTGAATCTGGATTAACATTTTCTGTATCAAACAATTTCTCCAATTTTTTGGCAAAAAGTTTACTGCAACAAATGAAGAAAGATAAAGTAAATCTTTTTATGTTAAATTTAGAATATGAAGTCAATATTACTATGCTGTATAGTTACTTATTTTTGTATCATTATTTACTTATGAAATGTGGATACATTAAATCATTACCACATGGAAAAAAATCTAACATCTTACACAGTGAATGCCTCCTAATCTGATCCACTTTGTACCAAGAACAACTCTTGAGAAGAGGGAATCCTGTTTGCCGAGAACTTTGCATTTTTTTTCAAATTAATTTACTAAGTATGAGTTATTTCCCTTGCATTGATTTATTGCTAAACAGATATGAGCTCACTGTGATCCTGATATTGATAATAAAGGGAGAATTATGCACTTTCACACCTGTCTGGCAATAAGTATAAATGATAATTTATGCAAATACCCTTGAATGCAGTGAATTTCCAAAAAATAAAAAATAAATCAAATTTATTATAAGTTTTATAAAAATGTCCCTTAGTTTTTAGAGAATAAGGTCACCAAGTTCCATGTCTGTCAATTTCAATGCCTTCAATGTCAACTTTACCTACATCTCGTACTAAACTGCCATGACACATCATGTGTGGACACATTTTTAAGAAAAATTACTACCGATAACTTAACAATCAATACAATATTCTATTTTTGTTTGAAAAAGTAACAAATTGTACATGATGAATAACTAAAATTCCAGAACTCAACAGTAGAATTCATTAATTTATTTATTTAACATCAGCATTTCCTGCTTCGAAAATGTTGTCAAATTGGAGAAAACGTAGCATCCACTGTAACTCATAAAACATTACCTTTTAAATTTGTCTTTCCTGTCTTTGATTTCATCTGCTTCATTGTGATTAAATAAATCTGCTATTCTGTAATAACAATCAAAGACAAAATTGGCATTGTTCATATCCTAAATATTACCTGAACTAGGGTATAAATATATCTTTTAATCTATGTATATTTAATATCTATTTATCTATGTATCTTTATTATCTATTTCTCTAAGTATGTATCTTATCAATTTATACTACATTTCAATTTTAACTTTCATATGCCATTACTTTCCTTTATTCAGTTTATAGTTTCATCTTTCATCATAACATAAAGAACATTTTGCTTGGAGTTCTGGTACATTGTACATTCTATATTAAAAGTTTGACTACGACTGTCAAAAGTGAAAGTAGAGGTTGGTGTGTCCTTACCTGCCTACAAGTTTATCATTGATACAGTTCATGTTGCATGGTGTTGATACAATGGCTGACATATTTTTATGACAGTACTCAATACATTCCTGTACCTGTAAAATAGGATAATATATACTTCATTTTCATCCTTCAAACAAAAATAGTTGGAATACCATTGGTTATAGCAGAATCATCTGATATTTCTGTATCAAATCTGCATTGAGATATCCTTCCTATTATAATTTATATTAATAAGTGTATCTTAGCAACCTGGTTGTCTTAGCCAATAGACATAAAGATAAATTTCATTGGTAATACTCCGCGGCTTTGAGCTGTGACTATTAATACATCAATGTACTAGTAGGAATGGTCAGAACTTAAAGTTACTTTGCATTCTGTCTGTAGTACAAATATTGCTGCAGCAGCATTTAAAGATGTATAACTTTTTAATGATACAATTTCTGTCTACATTTCAGTTCATTGCAATTTTCCTGTAACTAAAGATCAATATTATTATTCTTATCCATTGTAAGATGCCCTTAGATAGAAAACTTATCTTTACCGGCTTCTGGGAAAATACATGTACCCGGTATTTACTATGAAAGTATGCTTGTTGGATAATGTGATTACAGTTTAATTACTAGATGAACCAGCTCTCAGATTACTGATGTTTCTCCACATGAAACATTAACACCTTGCACACTAAAGCTAAGAAACTATAACCTTTCAATGCATAATTTGAATCCTTCAGGAACATTGGTTGATGATACCAAAAGAAAAGCAACTAGCATACATAGATGTCATACTTACTAACGTGTCCATCTTAAGGAAGTCAGAGGAGATCAATATAGATATGACATTGTTAGCTTCTGTAATGTAAAAAGTCATTATAAAACTTAAGAAGGAAAAAAGATTCATTCAATACAATTACCCATAACTCTTCTTTATAAATTATAAACATACAAAGTATTATTATTAAGACATAGGTAAAAGTACAATATTTTCTAGTTATTGCAGATGAAGGTTTTCAAAGGGAAGTGAGAGGATTATACATAGAGAAAAATCAATACTTTTGAAACACAAACTCTATACAGCATGTCTTCGTGTAATTCTGCTCATTTGACTCATATATGCAACAAAAGCCATCACAGTAAATTTCCATTGTAGATCATAATCCTGTATATGTTATGGATATAAGCTATTAAAATGGAATGTAAGTAAAGATAAATTGTGTTGGTAATGAAACCAAAATAATGTCTATTTGAGTATCCTTATTTCCTTTATCCAATGGCACACAAATCATGAAATCTTACCCCTAGAGAAATAAAACTGATTTTAAATGTTAGACTCTAAACTTACCAAGTCTTGGTTTCTCTGGGACATCTTTTGAGCCTCGTTTGACATATTTCATCAACCAATCAAAAATCTGCACATCACAATGCACGGAAATGTCCACTTCATCCCAGCGTTGAGCATCTGTAGAAAGATACTCCGCAAAATATTTCATCTCTTGTACCAGGAGATCACGAGCACAATGGAAATCTTGTTTCACTGAAACACAACAAATAAACATCTCCAGAATTAAGACAGATAAAATAAATCTGACATGTGTTACATGGTCTTAATTCAACAGTTCCAGATGCTGTCTTTTGTGACAAACAACACATTTTGTATTTTTTTTATCTTAATATTTAACTGAATACAAAAATATGATACATGTCATATTCTGTCAACTTAAAGAGACATGAAAGACGTCATGTATCTACCTTAAATTGAACTCTTAACTTTTAAATACATGTACATTAATGTTATTATTGTATATATTTTTTTCTCATCAATAAGTATCTGATTCAATATAAATTAAAATGACTACTGACAACACTTGAAAATGTTTAGACCACTTTTCAATTTCACAAATTATCTGAAAAACTGATTCTTGAGCTTACATTGCCCACTGATTTACAAAGCACAAATATTGCCAACTAGTTTTAACTTATACATGTATAAAGTTGTGTTGTTGGTGCTTAAATTAAAATGCAGTCTATTTGTGTATCCTAAATTCCATTTAAAAAGGTCTATATATAAAGATACCATATTGAATGGCTACTTACAACTTTTTGCTTCATCACAAACATGAATTGTCATCACTGGTCTGTAAATTAAACAATGGTTGTATTTGTTAAATTGTATTTTTGATACATTTACAAAGAAAAGTAAACAAAAGAAGTGTCTTTTTAGTATATCAATTACATACATTAATATTCACATTCATAAAGATAAGCAGTTCATGTGTATCGCTGACTTTATTTGTTTTAGCAAGTTTGGTGTACATGTACCAACAATAAACAATAAACTTAATTTGTAATATCAAGCAATATAAAACTTATAATACTGCTCTATGTTGCTTTGAAAAGGATAATCTAACTTAAGTCTTTCAATATAAAATTGTACTAAAACAATTAACTGAACCATATTAAGTTTTTAAAATATATTTGAATTTAACCCCAAAGTAACATCATCATGATCTACTATAATAATGACTTACCCTTGATCTGTGGCTGATTTACTTCCTGACTTTGTCTTGTTGTCTGCTATATACTTGTCTTTGTCTGATTAAAGAGAGAAAGCAACTTTAATAGTTTGTTTGAATTCTCATTATAGGATTTGTATCATGTTTGATCATATTGCACCAATTTCCTGTATAACGTGATCATCATCATCTTTCTTTATTTTGAGTTCTTTCCTAAAATCTCAGGTTACCAACTACTTAATAAGTTTATGTTTAATATAGTATGTAAAATCTCTCAATGTGAAAGAATACACAATTTACTTCCAATGATTTAAGCAAACACTTTAAAAAACAGACAAATCTTTGTTTAGTGCTAGAATTAAAAGCTAGTTTCAAACCTTTAGGGGTTAAATACTGGCTTGTTTTATAATCTGACTCTATCAAAGTTAACTGTGAAGTTAGTTGCACAAATATTTATTACCTTTAGATCTTGATGATTCTAAAGCATGCTGGCCAGTTTTATTTTCAGACTCTATCAAACTTGACTGTGAAGGTCCTCCTGGTACTGAGTAGTTCTTCTCAAATTGATTAAAAGCAAAAACATCACCACTTAAAAGTAACTCCTCATATCGACGTGCAACCTGGAAAAATAAATGAAAATATTCTTATGATATGTAACTTTAATAATTAATCAACTTAATTTGAGTCTAGAAAATAGGAAAATCTGGAGGATTCATCAAAACTATAACTCAATGAAATCAAGCTAAATATTGATAAGACAGAAACCAACAGAGTTCTTACAATGAAATCAAGCTAAATATTGATAAGACAGAAACCAACAGAGTTCTTAAACTGTGCAAGAAAGATCGAATCCATACAATAACATACTGTATACTAACTTACAAGTGAGATACACAGAGCCTTCTATCTCAGGTGATATGTATACAGTACATTCATGTTCAGTAACTGATTGAATGTTAAACAGAAATCAAACCTTTGTATTTCAGATAAAATATGCGGTATTAGGGAGTTTGTAACAGAAATAATCACCAGATACAATGTAAAGAATCAACTTGTACCTCATGTTTTATGTGAATACATTGATGTCATAATCATATGCTTATTGTATGCAGGAGGAGCAGTGGTTGTCAAAAAACACTGTAATAGTGGTATATATGTCCTATATAGAGGTTCAAAAGTGCAACTCATAATTTCTCCTTTATTTTTAAAGATAATAATTAAACATCATTAGAAAGATAATAATTTGTACTTATAGAGTGCAAAGTTTTATTCTTATATTTGAATTTAAGAAAAAAATATGTGCTCAGGTAAATTGACTTCATATATGTACTTATAATTTTTTACAGTGGAGGCCCCCACTGATAAACTGGTTTTCAGATCTAGATATTGATGTTCCCTATAGATATAGATATTTAATGAATCAGGGAATTTTAAAAGGTAGTATATACATATTTAATTTATGTAAAAAACAATTGATAATTAATGAACCACAAGAAGAAATTTTTACCTGTCCAGGTGACATGCCAGGAATCAATCGAGCTATTGCATCCCAGTTTTTTGTCTGTAGTTCATTGAAGTCTTGAGAGGCTATCAGTGTTTTCAGAATGAGATCCAATGCTACACCTAATCTAGAAGATGGCTCCATGCTTCCCATTGTTATTCTTGTCAAATGAAGCAACTAAAAGAAGAAATGCACTAGTAGTCATTTCACCAAATTTATGTTATTTGAGGAGTTTAAATAAAAGGCAGCAATATTGATAAGGTCTAAAACAAAAGGTATATTGGACCTTAATATCCATCTGTTTGGAACCAACACTATATATAATTTCATTTGATTAGTTTATTAGAAAAAACCTGGAAATGATTTAAGGAGATATTTTGGAATTGCTACCATTTTAATGAAAGGAAAGATTGTCATGTAGCACAGGTGCTCTCTCGTCCTATACCGTAGTTCAAGAAAATATTCAGGATAAAAGGATTTGATATTATAACAAGATTTTCAAGACTGTGCCCAAGGTAAGCAATCTTGAATTATTTATTCCAAACAAATCACACATTTGTAGCCTATCCAGTGGCGCAGTAATAGTAAGATTTATAAGCTTAAGGTTCCATGATACTGTATATGGCAGTGTTGGAGGAGTACCAATAACAAAAAGTTAACGGATAGATGGACGACGAATGAAGGACGCAAACTAGAGTGATCAGAAAGTTATGCTCTGGTGAGCTAAAAAGGGGTAGGGAGGTTGGGTAAAAACTTTTTATACAAAGTTGATCCTTTCACTGAGGAACAAAGAATATTTGAATTATTTGTTTGTTTATTGGGGTTTAGCATCCCCTTATAAATTAACTCATGTATAGGTCAAATCAAGACGGTGCCTGCTTGTGACAGTGCTCACTTAATTATGGTGACTTTATATTGCTGTCTCACTTAAATATTGATCATGCTACAGACACATAAACATGATACTTCACTCAGTCACATTATTCTGACACCGTGCACTGGGTTAGTCTTCCTCCTAGATTGTACGTACCCATATAATGCTAAGCACTTAGCAGGGAGCGAAAAGATTGCCTACTTTTAACATCTTAGGTTTTGACACGACCATGATTCGAACTCTGGACCTACATGTAGGATACTAGCATCAGTCTATCAGCACGAAACAAACACCCTAACCACTGTATGCGTGCTGGTCAAACAAAGAATGAAACAAAATGTATATTAAGCTCTGACAATTCTATGATTAAATACTCAAAACTACAAAACTAAAAAAATACTAACATTGGGCACACATTATATAATATATAAACAAAATGCATTTCATTCTTATATGTAGCACAAAACAACAACAACAACAAACAGACAGACATCATCATCATGGATTTTGCCAAAAGCATTTGACAAAGTTCCACACAAACGACTACAGTACAAACTCAAATACTACGGGATCACAGGGAACACAC
>JAUMGZ010008213.1:0-10279 GCA_032359645.1 Pododesmus macrochisma | reverse complement strand
TTGACATGATTTTGTTATAGAAAAATTGCAAAATTTCCTGGGGATAGGTGGAACAAGTCCCCCGACCCCTCCCCGCGCAGGCTACGGCCCTGCTGTGTGAAGTCTACCAATTGATGTGCTTGTCCGGCTTCTCTTTATCACCATTAAAGTGTTCTTTGTTTCTCAAAATGTTGCTACGATTGTCAAAAAAAAAAATTGTCAAAAATGTATACTTTGACTACCTTAAATGTTGACAAGGCTATTTTTATAGTATCTTTTGAGTGTGTTTTTGTCATCAACATTAATATCTCAATCCCTCTTCCTTTGGCTATCTAGTCTTTGTTAATCTGAGTATAATTCACCTTGTAGCTCGTTAAATCTGATGACTTGTAGCAAGATTTCAGGTCATGAGTGAAGTTTCTCACTCATTTGGTTAGTTTGATATCACTTTTAATATCAAAATATCATATTTTTTGTGGTCAGTTTGCAATATCATTCTTGTGATAACTTTTTGATATGGTCATTGTATTTTGTTTGTTTTTTGTTTTGTCGATGTTCTTTGTTCTGATGATCCTATTTTAATTTGCATTGTATGGATGCGTTAAATCGTATATGTGTATTTGCTCTTGTTTTGCCCAAGTTGGTGCGTTTTTCAAGGATGCGCTGATTGTTGCGCACGCAGTCTTCTCTAGTTCTTAATATTTGAATGAGTCTCCTCTTTCACTGAATACGCGAAGACGTGTGCACTGCTTATGTGATCGCCAGTCTTTATAATTTACTAATATATAATAAAAACATGATTGCTTAAATCATCCAATCTAGTGTATGAATTAAAATTAAATGTTTTTTATCTCTCCAAAGGTAGATATAACCTATCTGCGAAATGTCAACTACAGTGGGTGCGTTTTCTATTGACGACACGACTAGTGGAATGGTTACTGCGGAATCAACAGACGTGCCATACTCTAATGTCACCGCACACTTACCAGCCAAACAGCTCAACGTTGTCCCCGTGGTTCTCATGTTTGCCAGTGGAGCTATTGGTAACATCTTGGCCATTATTATTTTGTTAGTGTCTGCCAAGAAACACAAATGGAGGACATTCTACCGTCTGGTAGGAGCACTGGCTGTGTCAGATTTCCTGGGTTTGGTGGGAACTCTTCCAATCTCCATGAACGCATACGCCAACAATAAAATGTGGATCGGTGGACAACCTCTTTGTGACTTCATGTCGTTCATGTTGATCTTCGCCGGTATGGCGTCCGCCATGTTGGCTTGTGCCATGTCTATGGACAGACTGGTAGCCGTATGTTTCCCGTACTTTTACAACATCAAGCTCACTAAACTGCGCGTCAATCTTATCCTGGCGGGCCTTTGGATTGTTGCTTTCCTGGTAGCATGTCTTCCGTTGTTTGGTTTAAATGCCAACGTTCGACAGTTTCCGGGAACATGGTGTTTCTTTGACCACTTTTCAATGGCGGCTAAAGACAAATTTTTCGCATATTTCTACGCCTTCCTAGGAATACTGATGATCGTCGTGATGCTGTTCGGGAACATGATAGTGATTGTGAAACTGGCTAAACGCTGTGGGGATGTAAAATCTCCTATAGGGGCACACAGGGCCGGTAGATCCAGACTGAACGACGTCTATAACATGGTGTTTCTCGTAGTTCTGATGGTCGTCTTTACTATATGCTGGGTTCCACTTTGTGTTAGTATACAATTTATATTCCTAGCGTCTGATGATTAAGACACGCCGTAATAAGTATATACTGTTCCAGAGCATTTTAATACCATTGGGTGATATCGCTGACCGACATCAAATATTTGGAATGAATGACCGATACCACCTTTTTAAATAGGTCACAATTCGAAACAAAATTTTAATGAGTAATAGCGCCTTTTTGAATAGGTGATACCACTAATTGCAATAGGCGATATAACCGATTCAAATTTTTAAAAATTGGTAATATCACCTATGGAATGAATGATATCCTCTATTCGAATCAGTGATGACACCAAATTGGGTTAAAAAGTAAAATGGCGCCCCGTTAGTTTCATTATCGTCTGGTTATTAATATACGTAATTAATGTTGAACTGTTGTAGAGCTAGGTTTCTGTCGTATGTTGATTGTTAGACGATATAAGCGTTTAATATTCTAAAACTAGACTTCAGTCTTCTTCTTTTATGCTTCATTGCTCGTTTTTATGAATAACCAGGATCAAATTTCATTTTATGTTTCTCTTTTCTTATTGCATTCTTGTTCTCATAAATGTACAAAACTTATCTAATCTTCAATGCATGCTTGCTCTCAATTCCCAATTTCTTTAAATCTAATTTATTTTTTACTTTTAGGTAAGAATACTTATAAACCAAAATTTGCCAGATGAACCTGACCGGGCTTCCGACCTTCTGGTGATGCGGTTGGCTCTAGTCAATCAAATTCTAGACCCGTGGATCTACATCATACTTCGTAAAGATGTCATCAAGTGGATTGTGAAATTCGGAAAACGCCACACCAAGGAAAATAGCGTGTTTAATCAGATCGACGACGAGGACGACACCACGAGTAACACACGACAGACTGGCACCAGTCTAAATACAAACGACTCCAGAGACAGTACGGAAATACCAAATGTTGAAGATCAAGAGAAAGTTAGCAATATAGACACGTCGCAGAGTGAAGAAAGAAACATAAATGTTACAAATATAGATGAATTTGGTAAAGTCAAAATCATAGATATCTTAAACGTTGACAGTCAACAGAAAGAGAATCATAAAGACGACCCGGGAGGCGAAGGTCCAGAGAAAACAGCATTGTACATATAACACGATAAGACCCTAATCCGTAGTATCAATAGTTCAAAAGGGACGGAGTAATTATTGAGACATTGGCCATTTGATGGACAAAAGCTATGGATGTTATCATTAAAAGGACAAACAACAATATAATTTGATATTAGATGTTGCTATTATCCTTAAAAAATGTTTAGAAATATGATGAAAGCGTTAATTTTGAAATACGACACAGCCTTGAAAACAGAAGCATACAATTTTATGGTGATAAAAGTAGTGGAAAGTAACGTTACATTTTTCTGCTTATATATGCTAAGCCTTTTTATCAAAATATTTACCCAAAATATGTCTGCACATTATGATTTCTAAGTTGAAGTATATCAAATTTCATGTTATTTCGCTTAAAAATGTAGAATAATGTAGAATAACAATTGCAATATTTATGTAAACAATTAATATTTTAAGAGGGATCCTCGTTTTCTTTGACTCAATCCATATACAAAGAAATAGGGTCAATATAGGACAAAGAATATTGACAAACTAAACAACAGTCTCATCAAAAAGTCAGCATCAGAATAAACTTGCAAACTGAGACAGGAGTTAGAACCGACGACAAAGCCAAGCATAGGGGGCAACAAAAATTGTCAAAAAGATGGGCGTTTGGACAAAGTGCTGCGATTACCAAGGGTACCGAAATGAGAGAGTAATTCTGACAGCAAGCGCATATCTATATGCTTGGCGACTTTTCTTTGACCTACGGGCTACCAAAATTAAACATTTAGAATATTCCTTTCCTATTGCACCAGAAAGCCCACAGAACTTGAATCAAAAGTATAAAAAAAAACATAAAGTAACAAACCTTAGTTTGTTTGTTTTAGTTACAGTGTCACTAATATTTACACATTAAAATAAACATGGTACTGTTCTTTCCAACTAAGCAACCCCAAGTTAGACAATTAGTTTGAAAACAAAACCCTAGCACTGAAACTAAAACATGCCATGTTATTGCAGCAAGTTCTAAAGTACTATTCATATTTACTGTCAGTGCCCTCTGACCTTTAAGTTTTGCGATACAAAATCAACAATACTTCTCCTCTCGATAAAACACATACATCATTGGTTTGACGCTAATGTGATTATAGTAGTCCTGACACAGACCTTTGACTGGTGCACTTTTTTAATTTTCACACATTTGATCTTCCGTCCGGGAGACTTACTCACGAAGTTCATCAGTGGGTCCTCGTTCGGTGACAGCCATTCTCCTCCTAAATTCCCGAGGTTCTCGAAATCGGGGGGAAATTATAGATACCCTCCTTCGGGGCTCGGAACTAGCAAGATCAATTACTAGAACTTTATGCTCCAGACGGGGAATAGTTTGTACTCAGTTGCTTGTACACTTGTAAGAAGTTAACAACTCCAAAGCGCTCGTTTGTCATTCTACTTCAATCTTCCAATGAGGAGGGAAAGCGAGCATGACCGACACAACGAAGGATCCCCATTCAACCTTTGTGAATACATTTTATCATAATAAAAATAAGCTTGCAACACCAAGCAAGCCTACTCCTAAAGACTTAGTATCTTTTGACTTATTTAGAGTTGTTTTGGTAGTTCAGGGGTGGATGATGACGACACCCCCAAGTTGTGCCTGGACCAATCCCAGCGAGCCTTTCTGCAGGAGTCCGTTGTCAGTAATGTCCCTGTCTTCCCCAAGAAGCGAGATATGAGGAAACAAGCTCTAGAGGGAAGCATGAGACTGATATCTGGAGATCCAGGCTCTCTTGGAAAAAATATAATTTGTCCTGTTTCGATAAAAAAGATCGGAAGCGTTTTCTACAGCACCTTTTTTAACTCCGAAAAAGACGGGTGAGTTTCGGCCTATCTTCAAACTGAGACCATTAAACCACTATATGGTGAGGAAAAGGGTTAAACTGGATTCCATACGTTCGGTAAAATTGGGTCTCCAACCAAAAGATTTTGCAACATCCTTGGACCTAAAGGACGCATATTATCACGTCCCCATACATCAGAATCATCAAAGATATCTCAGGTTCGCCTGCAAGTGTTGCCACTTTCAGTTTATGGCTCTCCCGTTTGGCCTCCTCAAGACGGAACTGCAGTCACCACGGATGCCTAAAAACAGACTTTGGTGCTAATTGGGAGGACCAAACTCTCTAGGGGTTGTGGAAGGTCGACAGGACAGCACTCCACATTAATATTCTGTTTGCCTTCCAGAAATGGATATACCTATTGGAGGGCAATTCATTATACTGTTAACGTACTTATATTAGCGCAGTCATATTTTAGCACTACATCCTATGCAAGACATGTGCGCAATCATGAATTTGCGTACGTAAGCCTACATATAATGTTTTAAATCTAAATGTTAAATATAAGCGCTGTACATTAATTAGCGCTTTAAGGTCAGCGCGAAAAGTGCTAAAATAACAACACCGCTAAAATGTGTACGTTTACAGTAGTCAAATCAGAGAACAGTATATAAACAGATAGAGGGACAGTCTCTCCTCACCTCTGTATGCTAGCGATCAACATGTGGGATCCACCAATATCGAAAAATGTTTGGATAAAGGCCGCTCACATTGCAGAAGTCTGCAATGTCATAACAGACGGACCGAGTCAGCAGAAAGACATATGGAGTGGTCTCTAGCTCAAGCCAGGGTAAACCAGATCTTTCAAGTTTATTACCGCCCTCAGATGGATCTATTCGCCTCGAGTCTGATTCAGAAGCTCCCGATGTACTGTTCATGGTTGAGGTACGACCAAGCCCACCAGTTGGACAGCTTGGCAATGTCATGGGAGAACATTGTGGGGTATACGATTCCCCCATTTCCATAATGTTGTTGGTTCTCGACCACTTGCAGAAATACCAGTGCAGAATTCTCCTGGTAGCCCCCAAGTGGCCCCGCAGACCATAGTACCCGCTAATCCTCTACCTCTTAGATGATTTACCCTCGACAATCCTGGTGTCAGAGCACCTTCTGAAGATGCCAAATTCGGACAAATTTCACCCCAACACGAAGTTCATGAAGTTAACAGTCCTCTTTGTCAGATTGGAGTAATGTGACAAACAAAATTAATGCTTTGGTGTGCTTAACTTCTTCCCAGGGGTTTCGGCAGGTAAGTGTAAACTATCCTCATACGGCACATTAAGTTTTTATTCCAACTAATCGCTTCTTAAGGATTCATGTCCAAAGCAAGATGCGGGAAGCCAATGCCTTGGAGCGTGCAGATGTCTTGGTAGGAGGGGGACTGTGCAACCCGAATCGTGGGCTGTACTGGTCGTAAGCTCAACCAAATGGGGGTAGCCATGATAATTCGGAACATGCTGCAAGTACTTGATCTTGCCAGGTCCCAACTCCGAAGGAGGGTATCTACAAATGCCCCCCCCCCCCCCCAATTCCGAGAATCTCGGAAATTTAGAAGGAGGATTGCTGTCCCCAAACTGGGACCCACTATTCTGTTTTCCTGATGAGCCACATGAGTAGTTTTCGCGGAATGGAGTTCCTGCGAAATCATCTCTATTCAAGTCTTTGATGGCTGATCTGCCACCGGACTCGTATTTCGTCACTCTTTTTTAAATAATGGATATGAAAATATCCAGAAACGAACGATAGAATGGTTTTTGATATGATATACATAAACAAAATACGCCAAATCGGTTACAGAAAATCACTTGAGACTGTCCAAAGTGCAGGCCCAGAGAAAGAGGGTGAATGTCTGTATGTACAGAACAGATGTAGAGAGTGAGATCAGTGTGCATGCGCTGGGTTTTGTTTATGTCTGGTTCCCTCTACACGAGGGTAACGACTATGGGTCACAATATCGGTAGTGGGTAAGTATCACATGATAAGTGAAGTACAATATCTTGTCTAAATGCAGACGGATTGTTGAATGTATTGATAGATTCATGATTACATCTCGTTTTTGTTTAGTTTTGGAAGATAAATAACACTGTATTAGGTATCATCTTCGTACAGAACAAGAAAAAACAAAAGATTTTATAAAATAAGTTTATTATTCTCATCTACATATTTTCCTCAATTCTATATATAATATTATCATCAAGGTGAAGACTGACGGGCAGAACTCTACTGACGAGGAACATGGGTAATATCTGGAATATTCATGTCTAGAAACCAAAGTTTAAGAAAAAGAAATTAATAAATGAATTTTAGAATCTGAGCTGGATAAATCAACATAAGAACTAGATATCTAAAAGTAAATATTACATAAGAAAATCTTAATTCCTCAAAGTAACTATCACAGAAAAGTAAAATTTTATCATAATATATAACAAATGCTACTAATGATAACAATTTAATTAGTTGACTGTCTTTAGTTGTCTGTTATACCCTAGGACATTATATACTCATGGGACCTTCATTTAAATTTTTGGTTTCAACCAAAGACATGATAGTCTGATGAAGCTTTCATCATAATCTCAGTTTTTAACATGGGAAAGATATACGATGTACTAACAAAGCCTTCATCTCAATTGAAGGGTTTAACATAAAAACTGTCAACAACATCTAATAATTTATGTTTTTGTATTGCGTCTTTTCTTCATGATCTTCTTAAAGGTTGATAACGGCATTAAATATAAATATGTTACTACACATACATGTATACAATAACGGCTACTTCAGAACGCGAAAACAATACAGTAACAATAACAGTATTAACAACGATGATATGGAATGTTTACAACCAACAATACACACGGCTACATGAAACCCTTTATCTCGCACAACAGGTTTATTTTATTATAATCAAATTAAAATAATATTTCATAACACACTTCATCATCATTATGATACATGTACATATTTTTCAACCCTAATCACATCATTCATGTATATATAATGTATGTAGAATTAAAGAAATAAAAAGGTAAATTACTGCAATTATGTTCAAATCATCCTGCTTAAATAAAGTCTATATAGATCAGTATGTTACTAAAAAGCTTCTTAAAACATCCCGGACACTTAAAGGTTAATACAGATTAATATGTTACTACAAATTTGTAAAACTTCCATACCAAGGAAAGTCATGTAGATCCGTACATTACTACATAATTCTGAAAACATTTGTTTCATAAAAATTTCATTCAATCATTGCATGGAAATTTAATAACAATGAAGATTAGTGTTAAAACTTATACAACACAACTGACATTTAAAGACAATGGCTCGTATTTACACATTAAATCTATTAACCTAGATTTACTGTTTGGTTTTATACAAAGTAACATAGTTTTAAGATACCTTAAACATGTCCGTCAAAAAGATTAATAAGAAAAATTAAATATTGAAGTAAATTTGATCCGACATCATACTTGAACTGTAATCATGTATCAAATTTTATCAGATATTTTATCTTCACGTTGTATTCACTTTGTAACACTGAATTATTCATAAAGTAGTCAATACAAGATGCTATTCACAAGACACAAGTCCATGGAAATCGGCAAATAAAAGAAAACAGATGTTCACAGAAAACAAAAATAAAAATAAATTTAATATTAAATAAAAACAGAAACACCACAACCTTCTATTCAAAACTAGAAGCGAAACCAGGTGTTCATGAGGGAGTGAGCAATTTTGTTAGATCTAAGTTTAAAATAAAAACATATAAAAGTAATACAAAAACCTTTCAATTTAAAACTAAATCATACTGATATCAATAGCTACTACTGAGTTAAAGCACAGTCACATACTTCATGAAAACAACACAGATCTTCAAAACATACCGGTAAACCTATTACAGATTAAATATTATGTTATTTGATTTTTGTCTAGTAAGTATATGGATAACATATTGGTTCAGCCTCAGTGTGATAATTAGATCATAACCTTAAATTGACCTGCAACTAATGACTATGTTATGAATAGAATGAGAATTTTTCTATAAAATGGACGGACTTTATCATGCACTTGGCAGTATTGTAAGATTCTACATGTTAAGTGTTTCTATGTTTATAATGTCTACTATTTGAGGATCATCTCCGTACATCGTACTGCCCACTCTGAATTCTCATCTGCTGGTGTCAAATGATGTGCAATCTGTAAGATATAACGTCAATAAGATATAACGTCATTATCATATAAAGTTTATTTGATCTGTAAGACACATCATGAGTGTGATATACATCAATAGCTGTTTCTTATAACCAATCTTTTACATCCTTGAACCATTCCATTTTTACAGATATTTTTGAACATTATTTACATTACAACCATTGAATTACAAGTTAATACACCTAATGTTAAAATCTCTCACGTTAGCCGAGATGACAGGGGAATGTTATCATTTCTAACTATGGAAGCAGGAAATACACCAATAGATTATACAGCACAAAAACATTTCATTTATGGATAATACTTTCAGAAGATGAAGAAGATAGTATAGTAAGACACAAGACAACTACTTACCACCTTTCCTTGTGACTGTAGTGTTACTGTATGCTGTAGTGTGTCACGGTTACTGATACAGTTCTTGCTGCTACCACAATCTAACTGCATCTTAATTTTACTGTATGACTGCAAAAAATTACAAAATACATCAATCATTAAGAATCTTACATCTTATGTATTTTATATATAACTGCTCTTTGCACAAGTCAGATTTTGCATGATTTGAAAGAAGGTGGTGGTTTTATTATGTTAAAAGAAGTATTTCAAGGAAGTTATTAGCTTATATATACAGATAATACAGTAAGCATTGAACTTTGACCCCAAAAATAAGTGACCAGAGTCGTGTCTTGAACAAACTTGTTTCTCCATGCCCAAAGGTTATTACATACATACACAAACATTAAGCTGTAGGGTTTTCAATTTATTACAAGAATTTTGAAATCATAAGAAACTTTTCCTATTTTAGCCCTCAGTGGAGGCTCCTGGAAGCAAAGCACCATTATTTGAACCAATCGGATGCTTCCTATTAAGACTGATTAAAATTGGTCCAGTTTGCATTTTTCAAACGTCACTATCTTTGCTTGTGCATAAATAGAAGTCATAAGGAGCCATTCTACAAAGGTTATTTGACCAAATTTCTTGCCTTTTTTAGGAGGTGTGATAAAAAGAAAGTGTATGAATGGACCAAATAAAATGTTGTTCAGAATATCTCATTTGTATAACTTGTTTTTGTGTTATTCTTTAACCTACCTTATTATGTACAGCTATACTAGATCTTGTGCTGTTTGTGTAGGTGTACATGTACAGGTCCTTCATGCCTTTTACTTTTACTGCTTCTCCCTGTAATATGATAATTGAAATGAATTAAATATGATTTAACTTAAAAACTTATATTTTGAATAAGAAGATGTATGTTTTACAGATATTTTGTAAGATTGTATCTTAATTTTTTTATTTATGGTTAGGGCTATTCCAGTTTTGACGGTGTAGGGGAGGGGGAAGGCACACTTTAAAAAAATATATCAGTGGTTGGGTCAATGTCAACACAAAAAATATGGGTGGAGGGGTAAGA
>JAUMGZ010008202.1:0-10279 GCA_032359645.1 Pododesmus macrochisma | reverse complement strand
ACGGGAATCAAACTAGGAGGTGAAAGGCTCTTATGATTACAAGTCGGTGACTTTAACCACTAGGCCACCGCGGCCCTCCATGGGAGATACAAATGCAAGCTTCAATCTCTGAAGCACTTCTGGTGTTTCCATTTTGTTGAGTTTTTTATGCTTTTATAACATTTTACCCATTCTGCCCCCTAGTGGAACAGTGAATGTTATCTTAGACCCACTATTTGAATAGCACAAGATTTCCTTCTCCCATGGCTTAGGTAGAAATTAGTTAAGTAATTTTGTAAGAGAAATTGGAAATTGTTAAAAAGATTATGATTTTTTCTCCATAATGAACTTACCAGCTCTCTTTTCTTTACACACAGCATGAGTTCTATAAAGAGTTTTTCTGCTTGCTCCTGAGAATATTGAAACGTCTTCTGAATGGTCAGTATCAGCTGATCTCTTAAACTCTCAGGCATTGTTCTAAAAAAGAAAACAACACAATGTAAGAAACAATACAGAGAAAGGCTATTTATCTTATTTGGTCTTTTAATTCACCCTATTTTAGAAACACTTACATCATTTGTAATTAATGACATGTTCTATCAAAATCTTTAAATCAATAACATAATTTAAGGAGGGTCACTTTTTCATCCCTAAAGTGATATATTTAGGAAAGTTCACCATTTCAATACTCCAGTGGATATATTTAAAGAGACTCACTACGTATGAAAACATAAGAAAACATAGCTAATAGTATGAACAAGCATATCAATAGGATGTTACTTATCAATAAATATTGTTACCCTCAAAACTAGGAAAAGTAGGATTCTGACGATGAACTCACTAAATGCTATCAAGAAATCACATTCCTTGGTGCAATTTTATAAAAGACCACAGGACCGAAGAAAAATTCATTTTAAAAAAGCATTTAAATAAGGATGCAGATTCCCTCAACATATGGGGAAGATAGATATAATGCAAACATTAGGTTATAGCTAGGGGGTTACAAGTTCACCTTACTTACTATCCCGTTCTTGAAAGTCAATTTTCTGGCTTAAATTAAATAAGGTAATAGAAAATGCACAGTTCCTCCATGAAAATTCAATAAGAACATATAACACAAGGCCCTAATTCATCATTACAAAAACCAAAGGGAGAAATATGAGTGTGTATCTATTCCTTCTTACCTTAAAAACCTGTGTAATTTTTTGCATTTGTGTAATGTGCGCAGGGGAAATTTGGCACTAAAAACAGCCAAAAAACCCTCTTCCTGGTTTTTTATGCAGGCAAAAAAAAAAGTAGGTTGATGTCTTTTTGGAGCATGAAAGTTTAAATTCTTTGGTGCCTCCAAATTTATTATTATTGACTCGAAAATAGTTACCGATTAGATTATTATAACATATTTCTTTATCAAGTTTTCTTGAAATAACATTCAAACCAGTAATATTCACATAGTAGCTGATTACCAAATGTCTCTCGTTTCTACAGGAGTCGGTAAAGCACAGCACCATTTTGAAACAATTAGGAGCAGGTTATTTTTAGCTTTGAACCAGGCCACTTTTAACTGGCCAATGAGATTAGCATGTCTTAGTTATGCATGAATATAAATAGAATAACTATGAAAAGGGTATTACCAGTTAGAGTTGTCCATATTATATTAACGGAATAGAGGAAGGGAGGTAACTCTAATTAGTTAACATGAAAATCAATGTAAATGGCGGCCTCAATACGGCGCTTTCTGCCTTCATAACAGGCTTTTACCTTAAAAATACCGGGAAACATAGACACTAGTAACAAATAGCAGTAGTATCAAGGTACTTTGTTATATTTGCTTATCAAAATGATGAAAACACGTGGGATTTTTCGCTCTGAATGACCAATAGTCATTTCTTGGTCAAATCTCGATGTATAATGCTGCCTGAAAATGCGTGAACATTTTCTGAATTTTTTCTACTTGTTTAATTTGCGCATCAAGATTTTGAAGCATAAATTTCCCCCTAAAAACACAGGTTTTTACGGTAAATAAAATATGCTCATTTACTTTATGCATAGTTGCAGAACGCTGCTATAGACGAAATACAATTTCAATCATCACAATTCACAATCTAGGACAAAGTCAACAATATGATGGGTAATGTAGCATGTCTTCATGTATTGAGTTCCTGTGACAAAGTCAAACACCAAACAAACAGTAAAGAGAACAATTTGTCACAGGCAGCTGTAGACAGTACATCAAATCCATTAAAAATATTATATATATCTACTTTCAAATTTATGTATACTTTTCCAATTTTGAAATTTGCAATAAAACATGACTACCGATACATCATTCTTATTTTTACAAATAGAACAGAAATTATTTTTTTTGATTTGAGGTGAAAATAATCATTCATACTATTGATAATACCATATAGTCTTGAAAGAAGAATGTTCCTGAAGGCTAGACAATCTGGTATAACTGAGTTCATACAGAGGTCCTGGAAAATACTATTCCTCAACTGAAGAAAGCAATTATACACCAGAACAGGTCTGAGACTACATAATTTCCGATGTTGTAAAGCTATCTTCGTAGATAAGTTGATGTTATCTGGATGTATTTGACGTTAAATTAAGTTTTTTCCACATGTTAATTATTTTGATTAAGATAATATATTATGATAAAAGCATATCAGTTTGCTATTAAGATGGATATAGGTAGACAGAATGATTATGGTATATTTAATTATATATATAACATTTGTGATAATCAATTTGTCTTTCACATTTGTTATTCCTACTATTTTTGTGTATTGAGAATCTTGTTCTCAATTATCTAAAATTAGTTGATGATAACCTAATTTCACTATAAAGGGGCCTGCTATTTTTACAACAAGAACAAAGCAATAATAAACAGAGCATGCATGCATATGCATTCCCTTCGGAAAACTCAAATAATTCATTTTAAGACAACAGGTATGTGAACCTTTTTCTCATACCTCTTCTGCAAAAGAATTGTATTTGAAGTCAGTTAGAATATAACTATAATGCATCTCAGGACTTGAACTCAAAGTCAACAGATTTTTCTTTTACTGATTTCTTATCAGGGTAATTGCAATGTATGATGTATTTGTAGATCGCAATAGAGAAAATACATTGAAACATTTCCTATTTGCTGTTACAAAAATAAAACCGATGAATCATTTCATTTTTTTTAGCTACGCTTGTCAATGCATGGCGATACAAGCTGGCTTCCTACCTACAAATCATGTTCTTCAAGTACAGTAATTATTGGAGCAATTATTCCATTTTAAACTAATAAGCACCAGAAAGCACATTAAAATAAGTTAAAAAGCCATTAAGAAGAGGCATTACGCATAACTGATCAACAAGATTTCTTCAGATTTCAACAATTAGCCATATTGGGCTGAAATAGCACACAATGAAAGTCTCGAATGAGCTTTAATGACGCAAACCACAGCTGATGTTTCTGTCTCCATTTACTGACATCAATTGTTACTTTAATCAGTCTAATGACTGTATCTATAGTTCTTAAACAACTCCTTGTCAAAAGAGCAATATATAAAAAAAGTTTCTATAATCATCAGTACCCTTATTTTCACCTGCTGACTTTAGGACTTATAAACTAAAATCTTGAAGGGGGGGTGCATAAATGTCTACTGTTGCTTTTTATCTAATTGAGAATATGTCTTTTTAAACCATTTCAGATCATTGTGACTTCTTGAAGAGCAGCTTATATCATTAAAGTTCCACTTGATTATTGTGTAAACCAGCACTTGTGTCATTATTTTGTTGATGGCCATACCCTAGTCACAAATTGCAAACTTTAAACACTAAATAGGTTTCACCTTTAAGACAACCACAAAGAAGAATTGAATTACCCATAATGCTCACACAGACAATGTCTTCTCGTAAAGCCGCTGGATCAGTATGGCACTAATTTTCAAACTTACTGGATGCCCTAATTATATGATAGCAAAATCTTCTTCTTTATCATATGTAACTGTACCAATTAATACAGCAAAGGGGCAACCAATGGTATTCACAGCAACAGAATAGGATTTTTTTTACATAATTTTATCAAATTTATTCCTTATTTTTTTTAAGTGTCCCCTCCCCTGAATCCGTGAGAGCCGAGGCCCATAGTTCAAACACATTTGAATTCCAATCCCCAAGAATGCTACCAAGTTTAGTTGAAATTGATTTAACGTTTTCAAGAAGTTTGCTATACCAGTGTAGAACTTTGACACCAAAATGTGTGACTTATCTCTTCTCCTAGAAACATTAGTTAAGTTTAAATTAGCCCAATAATTTTGAATAAGATCAGAATGTGAAACAGATTTGTATGGGAAACGCTTACTTTGAACCTTCTGTCCATTTTTAATGATAAAAAGTGTTCACATGAAAGCACAAGATTTTAGAAACCCTGTAAGTCATTGACCACATTTTTACCCAGAATTCATTTGTAACTGACAATATATTGTATCCAGCCTTGAAGAAACTGAGAAAAGTTCTATCACAATCAAAAATATCTGTGTTAAAGTGACTCTTTTTACAGTATCCAATCAATGTTTTGTGTTTGTTTTATGTTTATTGTTTATTGCTTTTTCACATAATCTGAGAAAAGAAGAAAACAGAATTTGCCTATCTAAATACCCAAGGTGTGACCAAACTGATTAATGTATTATATATATACCAGCGTTTCTAACATTCATATTCAAATCAGAGAAACAGCATGGAAATTTCAATAATAAAGTAAAATTGATAGCATTTAAAACCCATAAAGCACCAACTTTCACAATTCACTAAAACATCATGAGATTTCTAACAGCCTAGCATCCACTTGGCTGCATGGCACCAAGAGATAAACTAAGTTTTACTGCATGATTTGGGAAAGCAGTTTTGACTTTGTGTCTGACTGTTATTTCTTAAACTCCACTTTGTCCTCGCTTAGATCAATAAGAAATCAAGTAGAAACTGTCTGTGCTGGTGGTAGCACATGCTTTTTAAAGGATTAAATCGTAGACATCAAACATTCTATATGTAAATAAAAGTTTTTCTACTTATCATATAAATTGTTATCACTTCAATACCAAGAGTTATGTAAGGTTTTGATACTAAAAGTACAGAAAGACTTACCCATCCTCCAGTGTGTATTTGTGTGTGAATGCCAACAGGTCTGCAGCTCTTCCACTTCCATCGCACACAACCACAGGTACTGGAGGTGTATCTGTAACATACTCCAGCACTGACCGGATGGTATTGGCACCCCCTTCTAATACAACACATATCACAGGAACACCTCTGCCTTTTACACCGCTAGCTATAAACAAAAACAAATGAAAGTAAATATCACTCAAATTCAATCTTGTAGTAGCAACACCTCTCCCTTTTACACCGCTTGCTATAAATAAAGAACAAATGAAAATAATTCAATTTTGTATTCTTTTTTTCTAACTGGTAGGATTGTAGAATACTGATAAAATACAGGAATAAAGGTTTACTTAACAATCTTCCCAGGTTTACAACTTGACATATTGATAGAAACAGCAGGTAAACCACTGGTCTGGCCAATATCAGGTAAATAGTCACAACAGTCACTTAGATTTGGAAACAACTAACCATTGCACTGGACACTGGAGATACAATTATTAACAAGAGCAAAACTGCCTTGTATGTTTGCCTTCTGATATACTGAAACAATTTGTATTATCTTATTGAATTTGGCAATATTTGAATGACTATTTTATCTCAAACAATTTTCAGGAATTAGTAGCCAAACTGGTAATTATGGCTCATTTTTACAGGTAATTTTTGCATGCTGTCCATCTTTCTGTCAATAATTTTTACAGGTACAATAAATTGAAGCACCATTATTACTTGACCACTATAATGCATCAGAAGTATACACTGCTTTCATAGATTTCAATTTCAACTTTTAGACCAACTTCAGTATTTAGACAAAACAGAAGCTATTGAACAGCTGCAATCTTGGGTACAAATGTGTAATTTCAAAGCAAAACATTATTTAGGTATATGTGATCTCAAGCCTCATGCTTGTTGTACTAACTGTTTTGGAGGAGTAGTGATAATAAGATTTTTAAGATTGGTGCCATTGTGGCCATCTTGGAAATCTTGGAATTCTGACAAACACCAATTTTGTTTAGGACCAATTACTTGTAAGTGCAATCTGGATAACAGTACATGAAGGTAATATGAGTTATTTTCTAAAGTTTTGGTTGAGATTAGTAAAAATAAAATTGATACAATGTTTACATAATACGATGTTGAGGGAAGATAGACACAGAGTGACCAAAATAGCTCATATGAGAAACTTAATGTGAAAAGACTTTTAAACGGTCTGCAAAATAAGACAGAAACTCATGTATCAAAGAATTCATAAAAAACAAATGGTTTAGAATTTCGAATGATTTTGTTGTTTAGGATATCAAGATAAAGTGATTGCAACTTCTGTATGCAGTGCCGCTGCACAGTCTAGTAGAAAAGATTTGAACTTGCCCAGACAGAACTTTGTCAAAATGTATACATTAATCAAGGAGCATTAACTTTGACAAGACCAATGCAATCAAACAAGTGATTCATCTCTATAAAGTCACCTTCCCAACATTCCCTTGCGTCTTTTTCTCTGCTGAAAAATACACGACATTGTCTTCAAATTTCACAATCCATCACCTTCAAGGAAGTTTTTGATCCTATGTGTAACCTAGCCTTGTAGACACTACGGAAGGACCAGAGAGTGATATCCAAGATTAATCACACACAGACGAGGAGCCATCAGCCACATAGTCAAGTGGTTCCATTACCGTGCAATTATTGAGCTTTTTTCGTTACACTGCCGTTCATTAACTCTGTACCTTATAGACCAAACACTAGAAGGGAAGTAATATGGTATTAACACCCTTCAATCTCCCATTATACAGAGACCACACAGTCACCAAGGGTATATTATTTGCACTGTATGTCTCTTTTTCCCATGAACGGGATTATGGTGACCGTAATGTGGACAAGACTCATTGGCATTATAACAAATGCTCTCCTTCCTTTATCTTTTAGGTCAAGATTAATTTATTTTCGCTTCCTCATATAACCACCTTATACTCAACGTTCTGTAAATTTGATACTGTGATAGTTTGTGACAATCTTCTGGCGGACAAGATTATAGGACACAAGATTATAGGACACATGATTATTCATCAATCAGAAGTTCTCATAACCTATTCAGCGTGCTCTTACGTTTTTCATTTGTATGTGTCATGAATCACTGAGTACCTTCTGGACTGAGTACCTTCTGGAGAGGTTTACATCTTTATTAGAGGACATATTCTTCTCAGGTTTTTACTCTAGTTCAACTTTTCATGTGATATATCACAGATCTCAAATTAATAAATGAGAACTGATTTTAAAAACGAACAAACCTCAGTAAAATGTGTTAAAAATTCAGATAAATGTATTTGTTACTTCTCAGAGTCAATTGTTATGGGTTTTTAGATATTAAGAAACATCATGTGAAATCCATTTAAGGTTGTTTTAAGTCTCTATCTTCTATTTAAGAGAAATTAAGAAAACAACCCAAAATTCATAAAGAGTAAAAATATTCAAAATGATCATGCATTTAGAACAAACTGAATTTTTAATTTTTTATACTCTTTTTGCTTGTGCACAAAAAGAAGTCACAATGAGTCATTCTATGAAGGTTCTTTTACCATATATCAAGCTCTAACCAATTCTGAATAGAGGTGATAACAAGAAAGTCTATGGATGGTGCATGATTAGAACATTTCATCTGAGCTTTGAGTTAAAAAGCAGCACAATAGCTATACTAATACACTATTTTGGTATGATAAAGCAAGATTTCTACATTACGGTACATAAATATGCCAAACCATACAGAGATTTCTAAATACTACTTCAAGGGGATTGTTTTCCCCAATGTGTTCACTAATCCTTGTGATAAGTAATATCCTTCCCATTCTGAGAAGAATCTATTAAAATACTTTTATTGTTTGTTTTGTCCATAAATATAGAATAATTTATTAATAAAGGTGCATTAAATTCACAACATTAATTTATCTTGCAACATAATTCACCAAAAATTGCATATAAATGAATATAAATGTCATTTCAACATAACTGTCTTCTATCTATTTTAATTTAAGGTAAACTACAGTTAATTAAATACAAAACAAGCTTTTTAAGACCAGTGTTTATTACTTCTGTACTACGTACACTGTGGTGAAAAAACATAAGTTTGTTGTCCCAGTTACCTTTTATGTAAGGACAAGGCCTTGAGTTTTGGCATGCAGTAATAAAACAACACTTAAAAGTGACAGACAGACGTCCCGTGCCTACATGAATGAAGAGAAATAGGACCACCTTAATCCCAAAATAGGCTTATTAGTGCAATCTACTGCTTGTCTTGGTTCAACTTTCCAAAAATACACTATATACACCATGTTTTTCTAACGTCTGCTATTTGATGTGGTAATAGTTTGTCACCAATGAATCATGATGTCTCAGTTTTTTAGTCAATTTCTAATTTTTTACAATTTATGATGCATGTATTTACTCCCTTATCTTTGCTTTTCTAATGTTTTAAACTATATAATTGTCTAGTTGTTATCCTATACTTTAGTCATTTTACATCACCCTATTGTTATAATTAGAAAGCATGTTTTGAGAGAAGTTGAGAAAGAAGTCAATATTACATTAGGTAAATGCTCATTTTGGTCTTTGATCAACATCTAGATCTCCACTATCCCTATGGTATTATCAATATAACTACAATCAACTCTCCGAGTCTAAAAACTTTTTTTTTTTTTTAAAGACCCTAAAGGTACTGTTTATTTTATTGTGGTAAATATAAACTTTTAACACTTAATCATACATCAAAATGTCAGATCAATAAGGTTATACACTACTTAAGCCACCTGCAGTGCCAGAACAAACAACAGCAACAGAAAATTGACAGCATTGCTTAAAGTTAAACAAGATTCCCATTGGGCCTTAACGTCCATCTGGTTGAAATCTGCCCAGTAGTTTCAGGAGATGTCGTTTAAAGGCATGCCGTCAAATTTACCCCTTTTGGCCCCACCCACCTGTCCCCTTGGGGGTTAGGGACTTCATTTGTCCTCTCTTGAATCCTCCTTCCCTAAGGATGCTTCCTACCAAATTTGGATGAAATCTGCCCAATAGTGTCTGAGGACATGTTGTTTAAAGGCATGCTGTCAAATTTACCCCCTTTGGCCCCCTGGGGGGTCAGAGACTTCATTTGTACAATCTTGAATCCCCTCCCCTAAGGATGCTTCCTGCCAAATTTGGTTGAAATCTACCCAGTTGTTTCAGAGGAGATGTTGTTTAAAGTAAAAGTTAACGACGGATGAGGGTTGGGATTTGTAAGTCAGTGAGACAAAAGTCCAGATGGACTAAAAAATAGAAGCTACCTGCGACATTGATGTGTGGAAACATTTTGTTTTAGAGCAGATAAAGAAGAGAAGGAAAATAAGAGGCCTCTTAGGCCTTAACGTCTATCTGGTTGAAATAGGCCTACTAAAGTAAAATTATGGCATTTGAATACTTTTGACCACAGGGTCATGCCTTAACAAACTTATTTCTCCTAGCTCTAAATTCAAATATGTACCAAACCATTAAGCACTAAGGAATTCTAGTTTATAATATTTTTGAATTATTTTTTTCAAATTTTCCCATTTGGGCCCCCAGTGGGATGCCCCCTGAGTCAGAGCCCTATCATTTGAACAAATCTGAACCCCCTTCTAAGGGATGCCCTCTTCCAAATTTGGATCAAATTTGAGTCCAGTAGTTTTGGACAGGAAGTGGAAAATGTGAATAGTTAACATATTTGCTATAAATATATCTCTTAACTTTGACCTAAATATGTGTAACCTAGTTTTGACCCAAGGTTCCACCTTGAACAAACTTGGTTCTCCATGCTCTGAAATTACTACATATCAAAGCATTTAGCTCTAGAAGTTCTATACTTTATTAGAAGATTTTTCAAATTTCACCCCTTTTGGCCCCAAAGTGGGGCCCTGGGGGCCAACCCCCTTGTTTTAACAAATCTGAAATCCTTTCCCATAGGGATGACTTCCACTAAGATTGGATTTGGTCCAGTTGTTTTAGACAAAAACTGAAAAAGTCAAAAATGTGAATATTTAACATATTTGCTAGTGTTGAACTTTGACCCCAAAACGTGTAACCTGTTTTTGACCCCAAGGTCACACCTTCAACAAACTTGGTTCTCAATGCCCTAAAGTTACTACATACATAG
>JAUMGZ010008191.1:0-10279 GCA_032359645.1 Pododesmus macrochisma | reverse complement strand
AGTAGTATCAAGGTACTTTGTTATATTTGCTTATCAAAATGATGAAAACACGCGAGATTTTTGCTCTGAATGACCGATAGTCATTTCTTGGTCAAATCTTGATTATAAAGCTGTCTGAAAATGCGTGAAAATTTCCTATATTTTTCTCTATTTGTTTAATTTGCGCATCAAGATTTTGAAGCATAATTTCCCCCAAAAAAAGTGTGCACATTACTTTGGTTTTTACGGTATATATAATATTTTCTATATTCATCCCAGATCATGTCATGCACATGTATTACCAAAAACTGACAACAGTAAACGGTTATTTTTTACTCCTCAGTAATGAATAATCTAATACATCTGAAACCTTGGGTTATTTGTCATAAAAGTACATATTTGATAATAGTTATGATAAGAATGCTATAATCCTATCTGTGTTTGAGAATATTGATAATTTCATATTTGCCACAACATCACCCGATAATCAACTTGTTCACAAGGAAAGCTGATTAAAACACAGTCATGAGTTATCAAAAACAGTCATTATAGCGTTTAAATAGTTGATATACAGTCAACTGTCAATAAATTGACAATGATTTTGTGCAGTACTATGTATCAATTTTGAGCACATTGTTTGCGACCTGTAGTAATTTGTGAAATAGTTCATTTGCATACAGTGATTCTGGTCATTTGAGAGTGAATGCGATTCTTGTTTTTCAAGCAATGTGTTGACACCATATATTGATCATTTTTGATTGGTTTTCAGTGCAGTGATGCTCCTTCCTGGACTGAGCACTTCATACAGTACAGAACTGATGTAGAATCAAAAGGTACCGTAACTATACATTACTGCTAGCATTCAGAAAGATGTGTTCATGGCCATAAAGTGTGATTTATTATGATTTCTAGATTACCAGTTAAGAGTTCAAATGAACACCAGAATAACTTTCAATTAACGCACTGTATAAATTACCTCATCACTTGACATTAGAATGTTTTCTCCCAGGGACATGGCTATAGCTCTCATCATCTGGTCTTCCTCAGACATTTCCAACACCACACCCAACTACAATTATTAAAACACATATCACATACTTTCTTGCCCTCAGATTAATGCATAATAAATTCAACCTTATTTGATGTTTTTTCCTCCATTTTGACATATTGACCATTATAAAGCTCATTAATACAAGTATTTCTCATATAAAGTCTACTATGAATTGAAGATAAAGGGATATAGAGGCCAAAACTCTGATGCCTTCTTTGTATACCTTTATAATCCTAATAGATATGTTTCTTTGTCTGGTATTTACTTGTCCTATCATATCATTACTAGTAATAAGACATTTCTAGATAAGCAGCCAATGTTACTTCACACCACCAGCCATATATAAAGTTTACAACATGCAAACATTTATTTTAATTAAATATATTTATAAGAGTTACAAGACACATATAAAGTTTGAATGTAGAGGTTTCCCTGGACAGATAACAATTTTAGTTTGTATCTTGAGTACAGAACAAACCTCATAAATAATGTGGCACTCAGTTCTTTCACACGGAGCACTGGATCTCTCCGTGTGTTCGTTTCTAAAAGTGCATGTAATTAACATTTGAGTGAAAAGACATCTGAAACCACACAAGACAATCTCTAGCATTGCAGCTAGATCATAACGACCTTACTGTCAGAATGAGCCTCAATGAGGATGCTTAATTTCTTATTTGTTTCTATTAGAGCTTGATAAGGACACACTCTGTAGACAGCCGTTTGTTTGTTTGTTTTATTGGGGTTTAACATCCCTTCAACTCATGAATATGTCATATGGAGATGATGTCTGCTTGTAACAGTGCACACTTATAGTGACTTTATAATGCTCTGTAGACAGCCGTTGACTTGTTTAGACTCACATTGCTGGATGCTGCTACAGGTACAGTCTGTGGATGGGTTAGGATATACTCTGTCGCCTGCTCTAAACTACTGGTGTTTGTCAAAGCTTCCGTACAATGCACCCTAGTAAATCCCATGTCCATCAGCTGTAACAACAAGTTAACACTCAATTAAATTACTGTCACCTGAAGCAATGACAACTACGCTGAAATTGGTGAAGAAATAGCTAAGTTGACAAATTTTATCAGAGTAGCTGTTTTGTATGCAATACAACATATCACATTTATCATATTTTCTAGAATCCTCAAGAACTCTGCTAAACACGTAAACCTACAATGACATGTAACTGGACTTACGACAAGATAAAAATTTGATAGATCTACCACTTCACTTCATAAATAAGTACATGTTTAAATATTTTAGCTACAGTATCCTACAGTAACACCAACATTCACAAGCAAACAACTAAACAGATGGCACACTTCTTCACATCCAACTCAATTGCAAGCATTACTGCATTTGAATAAAACTACTTTCCAGTTTTAAATAAATCTGGGTTGGAAGTATGTTTGATTTTCAAATTTTATATGCTAAATTCAGATTTTATGTCAGGTCCTGAAAGCCAACTGGCAGTGATTTTTTTCCTTGCAACAATAAATATAAATCTCTTGACAGTAAACTTAAGAGTGCTGCAGTATCTGAGAACCAGAGAATTAATTTTACGTGGCTTAATCAGCTATTAAAATAAAGTGAATTACATTTTGTAGATATTCTTCATCCACTTGAGGTTCACTGGGCCGTGGAACAATAGGTATACTGGCTGTGGTAGATCCACTTGCTCCTATACTACTCAGTGTAGAACCAATCCCAAGTACAGCTGATGCGGCAGAGGATGCAGCTGATGTAACAGCTGGTGCAAGAGTCTCTCTTTCTTTATCTAGTAGTTCCTACAACAAAATAGTATTCATGGCATAATTCAATAGCAACATACCTGCTTGTAGGATTGAACTTTGAAGGCTAATATTCATATCTGTGATTTAAGAATCAAGCTGCAGACTAGGTATATTGCATACACCATTGTACTAGTTTAACAGTAATCATTCTTTATTAAAGTTGGCTTTTTGGAGTTTTTTTTTTTTTAAATGCCAACAACCCATTTTCTTTACCTACTGGTCAGTAGTGTCACACAACCAGTTATACAGTAGTTAACTAAGTTATATGATTTCAGGGAATTAGAATATTGAAGAAACTATTCTTATTCAAAAAATATGATTGTATCGTTCTCATGACAATTCTACATAACTTGTAAAACTTTATTTGTTGTGGATAAGTAATCCTATATGAGGAATTTTTTACTCTGAAGTATAATAACAATGTAGAAGTTTTTCTTTACTGATAACATTTTATATATGTTATCTTTGGGATCAACTTCATATTTTAATTTGGCACTACTTTCTTGCACAAAGAATACTTAACAATTTCTTTGTGTTCGTTTCAATAGTGCAAACAAATCTAAATTACATTTACAAAGCAGTAAATTATATCCACTTATATACTATACATGAAGAGAAATGCATTAGATCACTTTCAACACACATTATTATATTTTTACAACACAAGCATCAAGTAATATGTAGAAAATGTCTGGCAGGTGTCTCTCACACAGTTGATTTTCCTACTGTTTTTCATTTACCTTGATTGTATTTTCTGCTTTGATGATGTGTGACAAAATGGATAAAATAGACTCTGATATCCGTCCTCCATACACTTTAACTGGTTTCTTGTTCCACAAATGCATCACTGCATTAAAGGCAGCCTAGCAAAAGACAAAATGATATGCAAATACAACAAATTACAACACTGACCAACAGATACAAGGTTCCCTTAATTATGTTAATATCTGTAAAGATTATTCATCATTCTGTGTATTATTGTAAAAATATCTTAAACAATTCTATATGTTGTGTACATACACTTAACTTTAACTATTTTATAAAGGGCCGTTCCATTTTATACAGGGCTGTACCATCATTTTATAAAGGGCTATACCTTCTGTGTACTAATGAGATACTGCACTGGACTGAAGGGTACAAAGCCTGTCTGACTGGACTTAGTTGGCAGCATATGTGTGGATTCTAAAACTGTCTTTGGGTTGACCATCTTATCAATAAGCATCAGCCAAGCATCTATCAACTCACCGGTACCATCTAGAAATAAAACAATTCAAGTCAATTTTCAGATATATCCATGTATGAACTTAAATTAAAATATTTGCTTTAGTGTTAAATTTTGACCCCAAAACATTTATCCTATTTTGACCTCAGGGTATGCCTGGAACAAATTTTGTTCTACATACCCCAAGATTACTGCATATATACAAACATTAATCTCTAGGACTTCCAGTTAATAAGATTTTGGGTATCCTTCTAGTGATGCTCCCTCCCCCTGGGGGCTGAGCCACCTAATTTGAACAAATCTGATTCCCCTTCAAGGATTGTATAGAGCACTAAACGCTTTCAATAAGTTCTTACAAAGTTATATTAAAGTCTTAGGATCATATAAAGAGAAATATTACACAAGCTAAAATAGTAGTAAGCCTGGTAAGTGACCATTTATATCAAATAAAGGTCCAAATTTATTCGCATTCCCCTTTTCAGCATTGAAGATATTATGTTGTTACACTTTGTTCTGAAACACAGAAAAGAAAATCTTCCAATAAAACTCGAAACTAACTCAAATGGGATGCTTAAGCTGAGGTAACAACATAAGCTCCCCTTCTACAATTTGTATATGCGAGCTAACAAACTTACCTGGTAGTTCTGGACTTTCTAATCCTTCTAAAACTGGACTTTTTCCTTCCATTGAAAGTGACCAATGAAAAGCCCTAAAATGACAAAAGATATATATGAGCTTCGAGTTTAATTTCAGTCTGTGCCCTTAATTTTTTCAGCACTAGTACGAACAAGCAAAATAATACATTCTATTATAAATATATAGCAAAAATTAAAGAAATTTCACAAGTCCAAATAAAATCTTACTAGTCATGGGCATCGGACTAGTGCCTAACGTCCAAGACTGTAATTTACTTTAATTTACCCAATATCAACAGTACACTTTTTATTCAACCACAATTTAAAATAAATTTTACTAACAAAGTAATGCTGAAAATGGTTTACATACTCAAACAAAGCCTTTTGTCCACCAGACGACACAAACTTTTGCAGCATAAGATGATACGGTTGTTTCTTTTCATCAAACAACATAGGTGATGTAAACCCAACAGAACACACGAGGAAAGTAAGTCTACAAAATATAAACAATGTAATATTATAAATTGTGTTTGTTTTGACATAAATGTCAACTCAACTCAACAATATTCTTCAAATTACACTTTAAATATTAATCATAAATTCACAACTCAAAATCTTTGTGCTCAGGTGATAATTTTAAGATAATTTCAAGCAATTGTAAGGAACCTAAATATTTGACACTGAACTTTTTGAATTCTGTTTTAAACCAGTACATATAGGAATATAATTTTAAAATCAATGACTTTTATATTACCTTAATTTTGGCACAGGAAAGTAATCAGGAGGTGTCCACTGCAGTCCATTTGTGAGCAGTTTGGTGAGAGCTTTGGCTACAGACTGAGCTGCAGGAGACGGGGTTGTTGGAGGAGGGGGTATCTGGTGGCTACGTCTTTGTCTTACTGGGCTACCTACACACAGTTTTACTAGTAGTCCAAACAGTTCTGCAAGTGCCCTACACAAACGAGATGACACAGATAGTAACGGTTTCAACTGTTTGACTTGAGCTTGTAGGGCTGGAGACAGTTTAGATTTCTTATCTGAAGCAGAGCTACTCTGCTGGTGTCCATCATTCACATCCATTGGTGTCTCTGCAGTCTCTGATGTGGACAATGACTCCATGGCAGCCCTAACGCCATTACTTCCTAACTCACCATGACTACTAGTCAAAGACTCGCTGCCATTTTCTTCCTCCTTTGTTTCTTTGTCAACTTTTAAGTTTTTAGGAAGAAGTTTTTCCATGTCTGCCTTACCAAAATCACTACCTGATGGTAAAACATCTTCACTACACAATGCTAAAAGGACTGTACTCTCCCACACTAGGGAAGTATAAAGTTTACTCAGTCCTTCTAGGACTTTTAATCCTATTTCTGAACCCCAATGGTTTACAGATATTGTTCTAATATCCGTCTGAAATATAAAAGCATAACTTATATAGAATAATTCACCATAAAATTTTGCAATTAAGTGTGCAGAACTTTAAGTATATAATAATATAATAACAGTGGACTTAGGAATTCTCTGAAGTCTGCATGTCTGCATGTTATTACTTTAAGTAATTTTAATTTTAAGTACTTTGAGAAGCTACTACTTAATTTTACTGCAAAAAAGGTTCTTGATAAGAGATAACATATCTCATTAAATAAATCATCCATTTCTTACTAACATTGTCACTATGCAATGATTTTTATTGCATTCAGAAGAAAAAATTGTTGTTTAAATTTTCTTCTTATTAAAACTAATCAAGTGATTTTTCGCAGCTTAAACATTCACAATAAAAACAAAACTTTACCTGTCCCATTCTGCAGACGTGTACAAACATAAGTATGTAGGCGTGGCACGAGGACAAGGCATGTAGTAAAGGAGTAGACTGAGGTGTTTGAGCTATCTCTGGCAAGTGAGCCACATTAGCCAGCTCCTTTAACAATACAGATCCTCCTGGTGATTCCAAAGGTTCATGTAATAATTCCAAGCTTTGTAACACTTCATCCAATTTCAGAAGCCCATGCTTTAAAACTTGAGGTTCTCTTGATAAACTCTGGAAAGATAATCAATTCACTTTTCATACCCAAAAAATAACTTTCCTCTTAAATGACACAACTTTGGTGAAACTGGTATATCTTTGTTATTCAATTGATCATACATCATATATTTATAAATCTAAACTGAAGCTTCAAAATGTACAAAAAGGAAATTGCAAACTGAAACTAGCCACCAATAAATATAATATCTATAAGAAGACAAATCAAGTTCTTTGTTTTAGTGGACCTCTACCCAAATTCCAAACCAAGATTCGTCAATATTATGTTCAGTTCAGAGGCATGATATAAATCAATTAATAAAGGTTAGTGAGAGAAAACACTACAAGAGATATATACAAACCAGAATTGATTTACAGACGACAGAAACTGCTTGACATGCTGGTGATGCTGGGAAATCTATTGGCAGATTAGGAAGACCTAATATGGCCATTAGTGGCTGTAAACCTTTCTGATTTACAAACTCTCGACAATGGTCATCAGTGGAATTATTACTCAGTATTGCTTCTACAAATTTCATCTGTGGAAAAAAATAAAGCAACATCTTACTGTTTAATAAATGATTTGCCTGTAAAATTGATATGGATTTGATTTCAAGAAGAAAAAAAAAATTTCTTTCTTCTTCTTTACCTTATTATATTTTTGAATCATGTTTTTTACTGCGTACAAAAGTGCTCAATTTTCCAATTAAATCAAAGAATTTTTCACCTGATGCACAAATTGACCGTGTAAATGATTTGTTTAACAATATCCTTATTTGAAACACATTTTTGATTGGTTAGTACATCAGTACTTCAACACAACTATTTAGGTTACTGCAAATGAACTTACCACATTTAATACATAATCCATCAAGGGTATTGCTTGTTTCTCTTGGGTACTTAATGAAGATCTATGCAAAAAAAAGAAACAATAGAAAATTCTAAAATTGATACAATTTTTAAGATGCAGCTTATGTAAATACGATTTTTTGAGATATGTTAGTCTAAAGCTTTCCAAGTTTAAAACTCTATTTGAAGTATATGTTTGGCTTATTACCAATCACTATTCATCTAGCCTTGGCATACAAATCTGAGATAATGAATCCGGCTTTGAATCCAAAAACGTATTGATTTCACAAATTTCCCAACAAAAGAAACCAGCAAATTATGCTTTTTGTTAGACAAGACAAATCTGACCTTACCAAACCATCAGCAAAAGACAGACTTTATCTTGACAAACTATATGCAGGCACATGATAAATGACTTACTGGCTAACAACAATAGCCCTTTAAATGTTGAGTCATGGTATTGCTGTTTTTATGTTGAATCATAATAGAATAATACAATACACAATGGGTTATTTATTTGGTTGTCTTATTGGGGTTTAACAACCCTTTCCATTTAGGTCCTATCAAGATAGTGTCTGCTTGTGACAGGGTTTACTGATACCTAATTTTAACATCTTAGGTGTGACATAGCAAGAGATTATAAATTATTTATCTTACTGAGTATCTACTGTGTTTTCTTGTGATGTTGAAGGTTTGGCCTCAGTGACATCCTGTGTATTAGCCATGTCATCTTCTTCTTCTTCCTCATCAGAAGATCCTGTATCAGTAGGTTGAGGTGACCGCACTGACACATTATTGGTTTCAACTTTAGGCTGTGACTTTTGACAGATGAATTTTGGATCCATTCCCATTGCACTAACTTCTTCTAACAGCTACAAAACATTACATAAATAAAAGTCATATAGCAGACAGGATTTGTATTAGAAAAGTCCAGACAGATGGACTAAAAAAATTGCTGTAGCTTAAGCACAAATTGATACTGAAAATATTTGTCAATGATAGGAAGACTGAATGGATATTTCTATACAGTCAAACCTGTCTAACGAGACACTTCACGGGACTGAACAAGAAGTGTCTTATTAGACAGTTGACTTAATATACAAGTGATCATGGGAAAATACTATGAATACAAAAATGGTTTAAAAGCCTACTGTATGTGATTTTATTAAATCTGAAAAATATACCAAAACACACACATTTAAACTTATTCTTGAATGAAGGTTTGTTTTTTAAAATGTTAATGTCACTGTAAAAGAGAGATCACAGTTCAATATCGAAACTAAAATTGAAACTCAAAAGATCACTAAGTTTTTGTTTGTTGCATCTCTGAAAATAACTCACTTTCTTCCATATTAAACTGTCTTGGCACACTTGAGTGCCCTTGTTTGAATGTCTAAAAATATTTAAGGTACAAGAATTATAATAAGACCCATTCTTCATATCTTTATATACCTTAATAATGGCTTTAGTCGCATCAGTCTTTAAGGATGGCTGGTGACGCATCAATTCATCCATTGCATTTCCCAAATTACTGGCTGTATCACCTGTCAAAAATGTATTACATGTGTATCATATTTCTATGAAACATAAGTGATGTTGGTTTAATATTCTATGAGCAATCAAACTGACAAGGTGGTACTCTGAAACATTTCTTTAATGATGTAGACATCAGTCTGACACTATAAAAGAATTCAAAGTTGATAATGTCACCTTAAGACACTGTTCCTGCTTTAAACATTAAGGCCAGCTGGTTTAAACAGTAAAATTTGAAGCTTGACAACACAATGGTCAAACTAAAAACCGGATGTACCGAACGCTTCCTCTACATCAGAATGGTAACTGTATGATTACTTTGATTAGCACATGGCTTCTTGCGATTACAATACACATCTCTGATGAGGGAAAATCCAGAGGAGTTTGGTACATCTGGATTTTAGTACGACCAGTGTGGACAAGACAGCTTTAAAAATACTTCTTCATGAAATAAAGTAGCCTTACCAAAAGGATCAGAACTTCTACGTTTCCTCATGGCTGGAAGATAATCAGGAGAAAGCAAAACCTTGAAGAGCCTATCAAAGGGTTTGCAACTGACAAATGATTCCAATCCTCTAGTATTGAGACACAAAGCACTAAACACATTGGGTAAAGAAGCCAACACCTCTCTTGTAGCAGGTACCTTAAAAGAATGAAAATAAACTTAATTAAAATGATCGAAATATTTATACATAAACAGTGAGGTACTATAAGAATTGATGTCAGACTGCTGTTTAATACCGGATGTTTGTAATGTATATGTGTGATAGCTTTAATTAGTTGCACACATATAACCATGCTGCAATTACTGATAAGAATTATAGTAATTAATAGTAAGTATCTTTACATCAATTTTATCTAATATGATCAAATATCAAAGAAAACATTTAAATATCATTTTGAGGAATGCTTTATGTGGAGAAAAATGAATTCATACAAAAAGCAAATTGATTTACATCTCTTTGCGATATGCATTCTTTTGATAAATAAACATTAAATTTTTGGGTTTGAATAGTAAATCCCTAAAAAAAAACAAGAGGCCCATGGGGCCTTAACGTCCATCTGGATTGGCATTTGAATATTTTTGATCCGAGGGTCACTCCTTGAACAAAGTTGGTTCTCCGTGCCCTAAATTACTACCAACCAAAGCATTATGCACTATAGGCCTTCTAATTTATAAGAAGATTTTTGAAATTTTAT